>ML788628.1:353041-381095 GCA_009831015.1 Picea engelmannii
AGATATTTTAAAGTGGGTGACCATGTGTTCTTAAAAGTAAAGGCCAAGAGAAGTTCCCTGAAGTTGGGAAAAATTTTAAAGTTGGTAGCTCATTATTGTGGGATGCTTGAAATCTTGGAGAGGATTAGTCCTATCACATGCATTACCTTTTTATTCCATGCCTATTGCAGTAGTCCATAAATTCATTTGAAGTGAACTCTCCTCCATTATCATATATCAAACATTTGATTGAATCCATTTCATTTTCAACCATTTCCTTGTAGACCTTGAAGTTTTCAAAAGCTTCTGACTTATTCCTGAGAATGCAAACTGCAGTCATTATTGTATAATCATCAACTAATAACATAAAGTATTTCTCACCTTTTAAACCCTTTGTTGTATTTGGTCCAACTATATCAGTATGCACAATTTTCAGTGGTCTTGTCGTTGAATATTCCTTTGATTTAAACCTCGTCTTTGTTTGGTTTCCTTGTTGACAATGATTGCATAAAGTGTTGGTTGGTTTCATGATCTGGGGAATTTCTCTAACTGCTTCCTTTTTTATGACTTTGACAAGGTTATCAAAGTGTATCTGACCCATTCTTTTGTGCCATAGCCAACTTTCATCTTCCTTTCCTAGACAACACTTTCCATTTCCAATTTCACTTAATACATATATGTTTCTTGAAGTTCTTACAGCTGTTGCAATCAATTTTCCTGAACCTTATTTTCTTATCTCGCACTTTTGTGAATCGAAAGTAACTTTATGACCTCGGTCACACATTTGACTCACACTTAGAAGATTATGTTTCATATCTTCTACTAGTAGAACATTTTCTGCCTTTGTATTCTTGTTTCCTATTCTAACTGTGCCTTTTCCAATGATTTTAGTTGAATAATCATTTCCAAAGGAGACTGATCCATTTCTTTCCTTTCTTAATGTAAGAAACATGTCTTTGTCACTTGTCATGTTTTTTGAACAACCATTGTCAACATACCAACCATGTTTCTTCTTCTTAGCTTGTAAAGAGAGTGTGCATTCTTCATTGCTATATCGATTCTGCTTTCTTATCCATGTTCTCTTCTGAGGTTCTTTTCTGTGACTATTGTTGTTCTATTTTGGTTCTCTAGGAGGAACTACCATTTTGTAATCTTTGGCCATGTGTCCAAAGTTGTTACACTTGTATCATTCCACTTTAGTGCTCAGTGATTCAAACCTATTGTAACTTCTTGTTAAGAACCAAACATCAATATAGCATAGAAAAACCTCAGGAAAAGTACTCAACGCCTTGAAAAAGAGACAATTTCAAATAATAAGCCTCTTCGAGGGGGAAACCTCCTTTTACCCCACTTAAGTGTTCAAGTACAAGATGATTCAAAATGAAAATGTATCCTTGGTATATATAGGAAACTAGGAGGTATAATTACAACTAATGGCCTAAAGCTGACATAAATAAAATAACATCTCCTTGGTATATATAGGAGACTAGGAGGTATAATTACAACTAATCGCCTAAAGCCAACATAAATAAAATAACATTACTAATCTAATATGCCCCAATTAAGGGGTAATGAGCCAATATTAGGGCTTAACATGACCCTCCCCTTGAGACAAGTGTTGTCCACAACTCTTGAGTAACTCTGGATGCTTCTGTATAAAAGACTCATCTTCTCAAGTGGAATCTTCAGCCGGTAGTTTCCTCCATTTAATGAGATACTCTAAAATGGATCTATTCCTCAGTTGGTGAATTCGTGTGTCAGTGATGGCTTCAGGATCCAATATGATTTTTCCTTCCTCATCAAGTTCTAGCAATATAGTTTGAACTGGGATCTTATCGCCTATAACCTTCTTTAAGCATGAAACATGGAAAACTGGGTGTACTCATGAAGATGCAGGCAACTCCAATTTGTATGCCATAGTACCAATCTTTTGCAACACCTTATAAGGGCCATAGTACTTTGGTGATAATTTATTATCCTTCATGGATTGCTTGAGGGACATTTGTTTGTATGGTTGTAGTCTTAAAAATACCCAATCCCCTACTTCAAAACTTCTTTCACTATGATGTTGATCTGCTTGTTGTTTCATGCGATTTTGTGCCATGGTCAGGTTGTCCTTTAAGATTTTGAGAACTTCTTGTTGATTCTCAATGTGATCTTCCACTGCTTGAACCTTAGATTTTTCTTTTAGAGAAGAAGTGATGGAAGGAGGGTGCTATCTGTTGGATCCACCTTTTTTTTTTCTAGCCCATCACAAATTTCATTCTTAATGCTCGAAATTGAAAGATGGTTTTCGTATTTTCCCTCTGTGGTTTCAAAATCTCTGAAGTTTATCACGCAAGCAGTGATGATTATTGTATTCTCGAGGCGAGTTCTACCTTTTGTAAAAATGTTTCCTCTTTTGTTCTACCTCGGGATCTCATAGGTCGGATGCTATAAATCATGTAGTTCACACGTCCCGAGCTACGAAACGATGAAATCGTTTTAATTTTTCACCCAGAGAAGTAATGGGAGTAAAGTTTTCCTAAACCATGATTAAACGTCATCGGGTTTTCGCACCTCGACGTTTACCAAATCCAAAAGTTTATTGTCGTAGCCCCGATAGCCGAGAACATGAAGTCATTATTTTAGTAACCTGTGTCAAGGTTAAAAGTAAAACCTAAACCATGGTAACGTTCTGTCGGCAATTCACCACTCAACGTTTTCTTTTTTAAAAAGTTATACTATCTAAGCCCTGACTCGCGAAATCACAATAAGGATATGAACATAATTAATTAATCACTTAATCCGAGTTTATCTTCCCTTTTAATTAAGTCGTATTATCACGATCTCGCGGTTTCGCAGCTCGGCATGCAAACTTCCCGGAAACTTATTTTCGAAGCTCCGAGTCGTGATATGGAGAATATAATAATTACGGAATTAATTAAGCCCCTAATCACGATTGTGTTTTTATTAACCAAAATCGATCATCGCAATCTCGGGTGTTAGAGGTTCAAAGTGTTAAAGCAAAATCCCTTACAATTTTCCTCTTCTGTTTATATGTGAGATTTTCCCTTGATAGGAGCCTTACTCAATAGACAGCTAAATGTTTTTCTCCCACCTCATACATTTTATTAATATATAACTTAGTTACGGGAAAGAGCCTTTTATTTGCACCCCGTTTTATTTCCGAAACCGTAAATTCTCTTTTATACGACTGAATTGAGACAACACTTAATTTCCCTCTGAAGTTTTTCTTATTTCACTGTTCCTCCATGACTTTCCCTGTACCAACACAACCCAATATCGAACCCAGATTATCAAATCAAACGCACATTCCTTTAAACCTTTTTGATACTATTCTTAAAACAACTACTACCCGGGTTGAACTCGAACGTTCATGGGCAGCGATTGAACAAGATATAACCATCCAGGAACAGTTGGAAGCTAGACAACGCCAACGTAGAAATCTTCCCTAGTTTCCTTTGCCGAAGGTTGATGTTTCTATCTTCTCCACCCTTTACCCACTTTCATATGCCTAGACACTGTACTTATAAGACTTAAGTACAAACTCTGGAACAACATCTTTCTGGTGCTGTTGCCCGGGACCGAAGTTACAAAATCTTTTTCCCTGGGAAAACGACAATTGTTTTTCGTTGAAAGTGTTACCCTTTCATAGTGAACAAAGAGTACACACCTTTAAGGATTTTCAATCTTTCACTTGGTGACTCCACAAGTAATAAACTGGCATCCGGTCGAAGGAATACTAGACAAAACCTGGATGGTAAGCAGATTACACCCGTTACCGATCCCAAGAAGATTCTAAAGGTGAGAGGCTCTCTTAAGACAACCGTTGCAGGCTACAAACTTAAACCCCCGCAACTGAAGACTAAAATTTCTTCTGAACCCTCAACTTCACTCAGTCCTCTCTTTGATACTAAAGTTTTAACATCAAACTGCTTCGAAGTTAGGAGTGAGATTCATCCAACAGTCCCCTTAGTACACAAAGGAAAGGGTCCTCTTGAAAGTTCGTAGGCAATTGACATACCATCTTTCATTCAGTTAAATTTCCCAACCTTACCTAATCCCGAAGAGTGTGTTACACATTCGGTTTCCACACCCGCCAGTTCTCCTGATTTTGTCTCTTGCAAATATGAGGAACCAAGCCCTCACGTTCCTTATCATTCGTCGTCTGATTTTCCTCTTCACGAAGAAACTAAAGATCCACTTTTAATTTTTCGAAACCCTCTTTATGATTTTCCACTAATAACGATGGCAGCCGCTGAAGGAGGAGGTGGAGGGTTTATTGGAGGAGGAGGGGGAGGAACCCCTGTAGGAGGACTAGGAGGCCAAGAGCCTGCCCCCCCTCCTAGAGTGTTTGCGAAAGTTGCAGCAAGATACGCTCCCTTGGTATTGCCCGTTCCTCTGCACGACCTTCTCAATAATTATATAAGAAATCTACCAAAATTCACCGGGGAAGGGGATCTGACCACGACCGAACGCATTAATTTATTTGATCAATTCGTAGATATCCTAGGTATCGAACATGAGGACGTATATTCGAGACTTCTTGTCCAAACCTTCGAAGGCCAGGTCCGAACTTGGTTTTGGAGCCTTCCTGTAGTATCTATATTGTCTTATGACACTTTCCTCAGACAATGGGGCGAGAGGAAAGACTATCTATATTATTTAACCCAATTTGGGTCTTTAAGAAAAAAGAATTCAGAAACAATCATGGAATTTATTCAAATATTTAACAAACTGTATAAAAAAATCCCAGCCGAGGTTAAACTGTCCCAAACCGCGTCCAAGGTAACTTTCGCGGGGGCTTTCGAACCGGATTTTGCACTCCTTTTGAAAGAAAGAAGGGGAGCCACCCTAAACCAAATGCAGGACGATGCTGTAGAAATCGAGTCTAATATGATGGCTTTGGGTAAGCTTAAAGCTAAAGTAGAAATGGGAAATCAAAAAACTAAATGCTTTAGAGAACAAGCAGGTCTGTCAGGGTCTAATAGATCCACAGACGACAGGGTAGAAGATATTTCCAGAGTAATTAAAGAACTGTCTAATAAAATATCCAGAATGGAGCTCGAACAGGCTAAAGCTGATCCTTTCCCCAAAAAAGATTTCAAGAGGAACCCCAAACCCCCGAACCAGCAAAGACAAATAAAAAACAAAGATCAAAAGATACAAGCTCCCCTAAAGAACAAAAATTTTATAGGAGTGAACGATTTTCAAGACTTCGGAGATTCGGATAATGATGTCACGAACTTCGATGATGACTGCACACAACCATATCTGACTCGAGAATATTATGAAAAATCTCTAAATACTCAACAACTATCGAATAAGGGTGAAGAAAGTGATCGTACTGACCTTTGTGAATCTCAACAAGAAACCGAGATGATAATGGCTGAGATCCAACCCAAGTACAACTTAAGATCTAAGAGTAAGCCCACCTCAACTACTCAACCCAAGAATATCCTCCCAAGAGGTCAAACTTATGAGCCTACTTCGGAAGAGACCTTATTACCCAACAACAAAGTGAAAGTATTAAGCACACAAGGGTCCGAAGTCGGAAAAGTTGAACCCCAAGAACAAGGAACCAAAACGACTAATAAAATTACGCCTTCAACCAGGACCATGAGTAATAAAGCGGTCCAGACGAATAAATCGAAAAGGAATGATTTAGAAGTATCAAACAAAGAAACATACAAGGTGAGTAGAACTTTTAGTTTTGAAAACGAGATAAATAAAATTAAGATACCAATCCCTCTGGTAGAATTAGCAAAAAACCCCGTTTATCGGAAGCAGATTATCAAAGTGATGGGTGTGCCAGAGCTAGAAATCCAGTCTGACATTTTAAACCTGGAATATGACAAACCTAACATCACTTTTGGTCCACATTTTGAAGGGGCCAAAGATACTATTTCTCCCTTTTATATCACTTTAAATGTATATGACCAATTGCTACATAATTGCATGTTAGACTCCAGAGCCTCCCATAATGTTATGCCTAAGATTATCATGGACAAATTGGGTCTTCAGATCACCAGACCTTATGGAGACCTTTACTCCTTTGAATCGAGAAGGGTTAAGTGTATGGGAATGATAAAGGACTTAGTGGTTACCCTGGCACAGGTCCCAGTTAAGAGTATCCTGATGGATGTGGTTATTGTAGATATTCCCCCTAAGTATGGCTTACTATTGTCTAGGTCATGGGGAGCCAAGTTGGGGGGTTCTCTTCAATTGGATATGAAGTTCTCCACAATTCCTGTCTTTAGTGGTCAATTTACTCGGTTGTACAGAGAAACAAGATTAGCATATATAGTGAGCGACCCTCAAAACTCGAACAATTTCCCTATTTACATTGCGGATCAAGATTTAGGAAATTGTATCTTGTCTTTTGATGATGGTCTAGATGGTTTTCTGGAGGAAAACGATATAGAGCAGGAAGAGTCAAGTTACATGACAGAAGATCTGTGTAGCAATGGTGTCTGAAAAATGTATTTTGACGGTGCCTCATCTTGTGAAGGGGCTGGTGCAGGAGTGCTTTTAGTGGCTCCCAAAGGAATGTTCGTTGTTCCTTTTTCTTATAGAATTCAGTGGGATATAGATTATACTAACAACGTATGTGAGTACGAATCATTGGTCTTAGTATTAGAGGCCACCAAGAAGTTAAAAATAAATAACTTAGAGGTATATGGAGATGCAGAGTTAATAGTCAAACAGATAAATCGACAGTACCAAGCCAAGCATCCCAGATTAATATATTATAGGAATTATGCCTGGGATCTCATGGAAAATTTTTTCTCATCCGTAAATGTCCACTTCATCCCGCGCGCAAAGAATTTACATGCTGATGCATTAGCTAAAGCAGCTTCAACCTTCTCCCCTCCTACGAATTTCAAATGGAAGTATCACATAGAAATCAAACACAGACCATATATACCATACAATATCTAGCACTAGCAGGTCTTTGAGGATAACGAACAAATTAAGAAATTTCTTGAAGCAGTGGGTGAATTCTCCGAAACGCATGCAGACCAAGAAAATAAAAATGACCTGATATGGATCATGCAAGAAGGGGAGGATCTTGAAGCTTTCCGAGAAAAAATCACGGATCATCTTATGCTGGTCCTTAAAAACAACCAGATATCGAAAGGATTGATTCCTCTGGAAAAACTTTTTGATCAAAATGACATACCTCTGAAATCCGCCTTACAATCCTAACCAGAAGAAGTGGAGGATTGTGATATAGGAACCAAAGAAGAATCCAAGGTGGTAAAAATATCCAAATTCCTCCCTCCCGAAATAAAAATTAAGTATAAATACCTACTCAGACAGTATAAGGATGTTTTCGCCTGGTCTTATGATGAGTTAAGAACATATGACACTTTCGTAATTGATCACAAGATACCTTTAAATCCTGGGGTCAAACCATTTAGGCAAAAACTTAGACAGATCAACCCCATTTTGTTACCTGTGATCGAAAAAGAAGTTAAGAAACTTTTAGACGTGAAAATAATAGTACCTCTGAGATATTCAGACTGGGTAGAAAACCTGGTCCCGGTCAAGAAAAAGAATGGGGAAATCAGACTGTGTGTGGATTTCCAAAACTTAAATAAGTCGTCTCTCAAGGAAAACTATCCACTTCCCAAAATGGACCATGGGTTAGAAAAGGTAGTTGGAGCCAAATGAATGTCTATGATCGACGGGTTCTTTGGTTATAATCAAATCTCCATGAATGAGAAAGACAGAGAAAAAACTTCTTTCACCACACCATGGGGTACGTTCATGTATGCCAAAATGCCTTTTGGTTTGATGAATGCAGGGGCCACTTTCTAGTGTGCTATGGACATCGGTTTCATAGGATAAATGGATAAGTTCGTAGTCATTTACCTCGACGATTTGACGGTTTTATCTAAAACTGACAAAGAACACTTGACACATATTAAACAGACTTTCAAAAAATGCCGCAGGTTTGGTCTATCTTTAAACCCCAAAAAATCACATTTCACCATGCGGGAAGGTAAGATTTTGGGTCATATTGTATCTAGGGATGGAATTAGGATTGATCCTAAGAGGATTGAAGCAATAGATACTATAAATATTCCCAGAAATGTAAAAGAGATTCAATCTTTCTTAGGAAGAATAATTTTTTTACGAAGATTTATCCCGAATTTCGCTGAGATTGTAAAATTGATCACAGGTATGTTGAAGAAGGGCAGCGAAGTAAAATGGACAACTGAGGCCAAAAAAGAATTCACACATATTAATAAAGTCATAAGCGAGGCACCTGTGTTAGTGAGCCCCAACTATCTAAAAGATTTTCTTATCTTCTCATTTGCCTCCGAACACACTATCGCCGCGGTACTCCTACAAAATAACGAAGAAGGTTTCGAACAACCAATCACCTTTTTCAGCAAGAGCCTTAGAGATGCAGAACTGAAGTATGATATTATAGAAAAACAAGTGTATGCCATGGTAAAAGAATTAAAGGCATTCAGAACGTATGTACTACACTCAAAGATAATTGCGTACTTTCCTACCAGTTCTGTGAAAGATATATTGGTACAGCCAGACAACGATGGAAAAAGAGGGCGATGGCTCACCAAAATCCAAGAATTTGATCTGGAAGTCAAACCGACCAAATTGATAAAAGGGCAAGGCCTGGCCAACCTCTTAGCTGAGTCGAATTTTAGAGCCCTAGATATCAATTGCCTGCAGGAAGGCGATGAAGACACGAACCTAAACGAGCTGAATGAGGAAACAGGTCCAAACAAGATCGAAGAGAAGTTCATATCATCAGGCTGGTACAAAGACATAGTGTCATACCTGATAACTCTAAAATGACCAAATGAGCTATCACCATCTAAATCCAGGACTTTAAAACTCCATGCAGTTAAATATTGTATCACTGAAAGTCAACTATATTGGAAAGATCCACTCGATTTCCTGCTAGTCGGTTTAGTCGAATCGGAAACTCAACGATTTATAGATGAATTTCATGAGGGAATCTGTGGGGGGCGTCACGCTTGGAGAGCTACAACTTAAAGGATTCTGAGGGTTGGGTACTACTGGCCAAAACTTTTCTCGGACGTTAATGCCAAAGTACGTGCCTACAACCCTTGTCAACTATTTGCAGGTAAATAGAAGCTCCCGACATTGCCTTTAGTTCCATTCAAATCTGAAGCCCCGTTTCAGCAATGGGGTCTAGACTTCATAGGTGGTATTAATCCCCATTCCAGTGCTCAACACAAGTGGATCTTAACCGCAACAAATTATTTTACAAAATGGGTGGAAGCCATTCCAACCAAAAGGGAAACAAACTTGTTGGTAATCGATTTTTTAGAAGACAATATTTTGTCTAGATTTGGTTGCCCCCGAAAGATAGTTACTGACAATGCCCAGGCCTTTAAATCTATGGTTATGATCAACTTCTGTCAGAAGTATAACATTGTTCTTGGCCATTCCTCAACATATTACCCCCAGGGAAACAGATTGGCCGAATCATCTAACAAGAGCCTGGTAAATATAATCAAGAAAGTATTGGATGAAAATAAAAGGTCTTGGCATGTGCACTTAAAATACGCATTGTGGGTGAATCACATAAGCACAAATAGGTAAATCGTCATTTCACCTTTTCAGATGGTATATGGGACCGATGCTGTGCTACCTATAAACCTAGCGCTCCCAGTGTTGAAGTTATGGCAAGATCAAAATGAAGAACCCAATCATGTCACCAGAAGGATAAATCAACTGATCGAGGTTCAACAACATAGAGTCAAAGTAGATGAAAATATGCAGAAGTACCAAGATGACATGAAGGCATTATTCGACCAAAAATCAAAGGACAAAGATTTCCTCCCAGGTGATTTAGTGTTAAGGTGGGATGCAAGAAAGGAAGAAGCAACAAAACATGGTAAATTTGACCACCTCTGGTATGGGCCATTCAGGGTCTCGGATTTGGAAGGAAAAAATTCTTTCCTACTGGAAAATATAGATGGTGAAGTCCTCAATGCCCCTGTCAATGAGTGGTATCTGAAGCATTATATGACGTAACAGTTGCCAGATTAAAAAAATAAAAAATRAAAAAAAATTATATATATTTTGTGTACATATATATATTTTTCATTTAAACATTGCGCTTGATTTTATTTTTTCATTTGTGAACTTTCGACACATTTCAGATAGCCCCGATAATATTCGTATTTGCCTCTGTTGGCAACCAAATCACATTTTTCCATGATCCTATAAGCTGCCTACACCTATGTCTTGCAAACATCAATTTTTCGTCGCAATTTTCAAATTTATGACATTTTCATTTCTTGCGACATTTACACACTTGTTTTCATTTTTTTTTCACGACTGTAAGCGTGAAAACTTCTTCTTTCGAAGTCACATTTCGATCACTATCTAAGCTGTCTTGATCTTTTTATCAATATGCCTATTGCGCTTACCTTCGTTTATCATTATGTGGCTGGAAGAACTTTTGAACTCGATTCATTGGATATTCTTATGATTGTGGGATTGAGTTTCATTGACTTTGCAATACATTAATATTTGGATTTGCACTTCGTATGGCTTGTCTGATCATTGATTCTATGAAAATGCATAAGGGTTTTGATTAAATTTTCATATATATATGATATAATCCTTATGTTAATCTTTTTATAACTTTTGGCTTGTCAACTATATGAATATCGTTTGGCACCTTGGATAAACTTTTGATTATATGCATTAGCGCATAGTTGATTTTGGGTTTTGATTTATACGTTGGATGTTTGAACACCGTGGCATAACATTTGCATGTATTGGCATATAAATTTGATTTCATTGGTTGTACACATGATTTAATGGCCGAATGATTATTATGGAGTGAATAGCTATGAAATTTGGCAGTTGTACTTGGATAATGAGTATTATGCATGGGAGACTCCACCACCTTCGCATGCGCGCATTTATGCTTACCCCTTTTGGATCGTTCATTGCTGTTGGTTTGGGTAGCTCTGTTAATGTGTGTGTTGGTGAATTCGAAACCTTCCCTTACCATGCATTCGGATCCATGGCTCCAGTCGTGAGAGTTGAACCCAATGACAACCAGGCTCTCTTGATGTTTGACAATGCCCACCAA
This sequence comes from Picea engelmannii, assembly GCA_009831015.1. Classification (NCBI taxonomy): domain Eukaryota; kingdom Viridiplantae; phylum Streptophyta; class Pinopsida; order Pinales; family Pinaceae; genus Picea; species Picea engelmannii. Next base: position 364,137 of record ML788628.1, read on the forward strand.
GATTTGGCAGATAGTGGATGGCTTACCTTCGTGAAATGTTTTGAGGGTTTTAACCTTTGCGTAACTCGACAGTTCGCCATGAACTTCAATGGCTGTCGAGCCAAGGTCGGAGATATACAGTTAAATATTGATGAATATTTCATCAGCTCTGCCACGGGGTTACCTACCTCGGGACAACACTGGTTTAAGAATTACAAGGTCGAGGAAGTGCCGTGGACATTGTGGTTTCAATCGCGCAAAATCACCTCCTGTGATAGAGGTATGCCCGTAACTATGCTTAAAAAATGATGGTAGGATTTATTAATGATAATCAAGCAGTTCGTGATCTGCAAAGGTCGATACGGGCTTGTGTTCCTCTATCACCTGCGTTTATTGATGATTTTTATTGGGTATCCTCTAAAAATGTCGTTCTATTTTCATCGGAGCTTGTATAAGATGTCTAAAAAGTTTAAGAGGCACAAGGATGACAACAACCTATTTCATCATGGGCTTATTAAGCTGATTGTTGTTTATCATTTGAGTTTGCTGGGTGATAGTTGGAAGGCCTTCATCGCCCGTAATGGATTTGACGATACCGACCCTATACAGATTGATAAATCTATGGTAGTTGAAACCAAGGCTGTAACCCCAGTGCCCTACCATGTCCTACTGCCTAAACCCTCGGCCGAACCTCCTATCGACTTACCCCACACTGTGACTAAGAGTGTTGAGATTATTAAGCCTATGAGCATGAAGCCCAAAGTCAACCTTACTGCGAATGATAAAGGGAAAAGGAATGCACGTTTGATTTCACAGATGGCAAGGAACAAGCCAAAACCCCCTGTTGAGCCAAACCCAATCATCTGGAGTGAGGACTCCGATTCGAAAGTTGAGTGTTTCTTGGCCAGCGAATACCCCTACTCGCAAGGTTTGTGTCACGAACCCTCATATGAATTTGTATCAAACCTACCCCCCTGCCTAAAGGACGACCCTAATTACCCAGTCATTAATTTTCCTTGTGAAACCCTCGGTCATTTGACCAAGCCCTCGCCTGCTCTGTCTAAACCTACACAGTCACCCTGTGATCAGTGCAATTCATGGTTAGAGTGGTATTATGTTGATGTTCCTATACTCCAGTCAAAGATTCAATCTTTGGAAGATCAGATTGCTGTGCTAACTAGACAAAAAGACAAGCTTCAAGCAGTGGATAAAAAACAAAAGACAATCGGCTCCATCCTGTTCAAAAATGTGGAATCAACCACGACTGTTGTAAATTCCAAACTGGCATAATCAAGTGGCCTCGTCGATACACATGTATGAAAAATTTGATATCGTTTTGTTTTGCAAATAATCTAGGTTGATATAACGATTTGTATTCAGTTTTTAAACAGTTCTGTTCACATCTTGAATGGCTCTGTTATATTGTGTACATTCTATATATAGCTTTGTTTTGAATAAAAATAAATTTTGATTCGATATGCGATTTGATAATTCCCAGTATAGAAATCAATAGATTTTGATTGGATTTGAGTGATCTTCGTTTGAATTTGTTTGATTGTTTGCCTTTAAATGAATTGGTTGATATCCGATTTGAAAAGGAAATTTCTCATATTTAGTTTAGAACAAAATCATGCTCGGATTTGATTTGGTTACGATCCATATGCTATGGTTGGTGAACGATTTGATTGAGTTTGATGGTTACGATTTTCTCGGATCTGATTTCGTTATCATTGGTATGCTATGACTGGTAAATGTTTTCAGGAAGATACTTTCTATGATGCTGTGTAGTGTGATGCTCTGTATTTTAAATTTTTGCAATGAATTGGTCAAACCCCGATATGATTCGTTTTGATTGAAATGATTGTGATCAAAATTAATCGATCCTGTTTTCTTACTGTGCAATGATCAACGATCAGAATCTATAACAAACCCTGTTTGATTAATCCTGTTATGATTTTGTTATGAGTCAATTATCGTTTGGATTCGTTCACAGCCTAAATTGCTTGCTATAAACTTATCGTGACAATCCTGTTTGATTCACAAGTGTGACAATGTGATTGCGATTTGTTCTATTTTTATTGAATATCAAAACGATCTCATAACAGATGGATTTGATTTGTTGGGAAACGATTATGATTCTGTTACATATGATTTCATTTACCCGACTCATGACTATAATCGAAACAGAGTATTGCTATCTCTGTACTCGGTTAAATGATGTTTATCCTATTTGAGTTCATAATAGAATAACGGTTTCAATCTATGATTCATTCTCAAGTATTTATTGGATGTCAATTGAATGGAATTTCTTAAAAGATTTGATTTGATTTCAATTCCGATTCTGTATATTATTTTAGACTAGCTACAAAATCAGATGATTCTGTAGCTAAGTCTGTGGAATTAGATTTTTATTGTTTTGCTAATAAAATATCTCTCTAACTTGTTATTTTTGGTCCATTTCAGGTGAATTCGAAATTGCATTGGATTTGATGGGAAATTTAGAGGATATTTGAAATATTTTGGTTTCATTTTAGTTTCCTAGTTTAGTTGATCTTGGGAATATCTTCCCAGATTATGTAAACAGTTTGATAACTGCCACAGGGAGGTTTTACCCTGTGGAAAAACTTATAAGTACTTATTATTTTTGTAATAATGATCATCCTCATTCATGGGAGAACAAGGATATGGAATTCTAATACAGACTGAAACATAAATTGATGTCCTGCTACAGCTTTAGCTTTTCATAATATCAATATTTTGTTTCATGTTTATGTGTATCAATTTGCATTTGGTTAATGACTACTTTAGCTATCTTAGTCTTTTGCAAATGATATAATTTATATCAATATAATCCATATCTGATTTCTTCTAGTGTATAAAAAAAGATAGCAATTACTTGATTCAGTTTGTGAATGACAAATTTCTCTTCTTCATAAGTTGAATTATTAAGTATAAGTTTTTGCATAACAGGTTTCCCTTATTGCAGAGATTTATAAATCATATAATTGTTATGATTTTTTATGTCTTGTTTGTCTTGTACACAAACTTAAAGAGCATTGCAACTTATCGTTTACGAGAAGCTTCTGAATCATCCGGTGCGAGTTTCCTTCCTCCGACCAGCTTCGAAGTCATCATACACAGGACAAATCCGGAGCGTTTCCGGGTCAGTTTGTCATTTGTTTGTTTAGTGTATTTATTAGTAGTTTAGTTTAGATATAAGTTTAGTTAGATAAATGTGTTTAGTATATTAGATTGTTTAATTTCAGTAAGTTTTATCTCTTGTTCATAAAATTATAAAATCAACAAAAATATCTTTCTCTGTCTTAGGGTAGAAAGCATAAGAGTTTTTCAGGTTTTATTTAAATCTGTGGATTGCAGATAGTGTATATTTTGTAAATAAGTTGTATTTCAGTTAGTAGTTAGTATAGTAATAATTAGTAGTTTGTATATATATAGTTAGTTAGATTAGCTTAGTTTGTTTTAATAATTTGTTTTAATTAGATTAGTGTATTAGTTTGTTTTTATTTATTGTTCATTAGTTTAGTTTGTTTTATTTAGTTTTAGTCAGTTTGTTTTATTTAGTTTTAGTTAGATTAGTTAGTTTAGATTAGTTTTCTTTCATTCTCTTAGGAATTTAGATCGGCTAACGGAGCCGCTAAACCCGTCAGGGTGGTTCATTCCAAACGGCTTGGGTTATTAGACAACCCCGGACCGGTTCCACTCTCTCAGTTGACGGATGGTCAATTTCGCCCGTCAACAAATGGCGCTAGAAGGAGGGCCTGAACTTAATTAATGGCACGAGGCGGTCGCAAGAATCCTCCACCCCTAATCACTCACCTATAGTGACTAGAAGCCGTTCACACGATAATATTCCCCTTCAAACAACAACTACTTCAACCGAAGATCCTCAGATCACAGTTGAACCAACAACCCTTAATCCCACAGGTGGTGACATACAAGAGATTGTCCGCCAATCTCTTATTAAAACACATAGTGACTTAGCTCATCTTAGGCAGCCAAACCATCCGTGGGGACAACCTTTGGACTTATCTGATATTAGAGAACAATTAGGTGACACTAACCTCACTGTGAATCCCACATATCCAATCACAAATCCTGCTGCAGGAGGATCTGGGATACCTCCTTCACCACCTTCCTCATCTCCTTCCTCCCTCCTCTGGAGGAGATTCTTCTGATGAAGGCAATTCACCTTCTCAGCCTTCCACACCCACTACCCCAATGGAAAATCAGAACAACCTTGCTAGACCTTGGCTGGATCAGGATGTTGTAGCTATACCTGGAGCCCAACACCCTTTACCTAAGCACCCGAAGAAATGGCTTCCCAAGTTTGATCTCGACTCAAAACAGATAGCTGAAGATCATATCAAAAAATTTATGTTAGCCATTAGACTCCACAATGTTGAACATGAAGACATTGTCTGTAGGTTGTTCCCTTACACTTTCGAGGGTAATGCATCCACTTGGTACTTTGCCCAATAGCCCCACACCATCGTGTCTTGGGAAAAGTTTGAGTCATGATTTTTGGAAAAATTCGGAGATGGTAAACCTCTGGAAGTCCTCATCATGGATATTTCTAGCTTAAGAATGAACCCAAAAGAAAAAGTTAAAGACTTTAATCAAAGATTCTTAACACTTAAAAATTGAATCCCTGCAGATTCTATGCCTGCCGAGAGTCTTATAATAGCTTACTACACAAAAGCCTTACATCAAAGCATAGCTATTTGGGTTAAACGATCTAAGAAAGCTACGTTGTTAGAAGCCTTTGAGGAGGCCAGTCATATTGAAAAAGATATACTTAGCCTTAAGGAATCTTCTAGAAACGAAACAGAGGCTAGTTCTGCTCCCAAAAAGAAGATTGAAATTCTCTCCAGACCCACTCAAAGTAAAACACAACCTGAAAACTCTGATTTTGAAAATTTAACCAAAGTTGTTCAAAAACTTTCAAATCAAGTTACATAATTAAAAAGGTCAACTGAAGAAGCTTCCTCGAGTAAAGGACCCTACAAACCTCATTTCCAGAAACCTTTTCCTACCAACCGACCTAACCCAACCACCGAGGGCCTTAATCTAGAAAGTTTGCAATGTGCTCTTCAAACAATTCTAGAAGCCCAAGATAACTTGATACCCCCTGAAACCCCTCAGGAAGTAGTTGAAAAAGAAACGGTTCAAGAAGAAGAGTCTTCTCCAAACATCTTTGGACACTTCTCGGATAGCCTCTTTCAGGCTAACTTTGATACTGTTCACCCTTATAACACTAGGAGTAAGAAAACAAACAAGCCTTCTACCGAAAACACTACAACTTCGCCTCCAAAGCCTTCTAAATCAACTGAGACTAAACAGAGTAATGTAAACCCTAACTTAGATTATGATGTTGTTGAAGATCTTAAAAAGTTAAGGGATAAAATTTCTATTTATGAGTTGTTGAAGTTTCCATTTTTGTTACAAAAAATGTTGCAAAATATTTCAGAGAACGACAAGAATGGTAATTCAATTGGTAACAAGGTTGTGCAAAGAAAAGTCCCTCAGAAGACTTCCATTAAAAATAATCTTGATCCTCAAGATAAAGGAAGCCTTCCTATAGTCCCTGTAAATAATGTAAATAATGTAGATAAAGTAGCATTAGAAACTGCGAGTAAGAAGCCACAAGTTATTACTCCTAGTAATCGCAAAAATGTACCTCCTTTTCTTTTAACTTTCGAGATTTTCAATAGAAATGTGCATAATTGTATGATGGACTCAGGAGCTTCATCCAATGTGATGCCTTGGTCCGTCTGCCAAAAGATTAACGCTGAAGTGGAACCATCTACTTTAAAAATCATACAACTTGATCGGACAAATGTTAAAGTTATAGGCGAACTAAAGAATGTATTCATTAGATTATCGTCTAACCCCAAGGTTCATAAAGTATTGATATAATCGTTGTGGATATTCCAGAAGTGTATGGTTTGTTTTTTAGCAGGGACTGGTCGGAGCAGCTACACAGTTACTTCGCAATAGACTGGTCTCACTTATGGCTCCCAGAGAACAGCAAGCCCAACAAGATTAAAGTGAATCGGGAGCGTTACCTAAAGTTCACGGTCACGGATTTAAATGATCCCAATGAACCATATACACCTTCTGCTGATTCACTTGAATTCTAAGGGATGGACACCTTATTCGGCAATTTCATGGACAAGGCTTCACCTATCATCAATCCAGAACAACTGTCCGAGATCGTAGCATATGTGCAACCAACAGCTTCTATGCAACAGTCCCATGAGCCCGATGGAAACCAAATTTGGTTTCTATATTTCGACAGTTCTAAGTCTAAAGAAGGAGATGGTGCAGGTTGCATCATTATCGATCTGGAAGGTAACAAGACATTAATGGCTTGTAGACTAGAATTTGAATGTACTAACAATACTGCAGAATATGAGGCTTTACTGCAAGGTCTCAGAAAATCTCTGGATATGAACATTCAAAATCTGGTTGTATTCGGCGACTTTGAAATAGTGGTTAGGCAGGTAAGAGACTCTATACACTGTCTTTCCCTGCATCTCAAAAGTTACCAGTCTGAGGTATGGAGTTTAATGAATAAATTTTCTGCATTCAATATAAATTCCATTCCTAGATTAAGTAATGTTGAAGCAGATCTACTAGCTAATGTAGCTTCTAAACTTCTTCCTGCAGAAGGCTTGTCCCCAAACACATTCTCCGTTCAGCTATTGTTTTGACCATTTGTTCCCGACAATATCACAAACTGGAGAGTATTTGACGATGATCAGTAGATCATTAACTTTCTACACATGGAAGAAACCTTTCACGGCGCGGTGATAGATGAACACATGCACGACGACAATTTGCACGATTTTACGGTAATACCTGATCCGAAATCTCCCGAAGCTCTGTCGGACATGGTAAATTCCATACCCAAATCCATAGTTAGATTAGAGAAGTTTTATGATTTTGAAGATAAATTTAAAAATACGATCAATTGTAAAACTAATAGTTCCTCGTTGTCCTATGAAAAAGTGAACTTAGGAACTGATGAAAAACCTCAATGCATTAATCTAGGATTGGGATGTTCTCGACAAGAAAAAGTTGCATTCATTAAATTATTCAAAGAATTTAAATATGTCTTCGCATGGACGTATGATGATCTTAAAACATTCTATCCTAATATCATACAGCATGTCATCCCGATGAAGCCCCAAACCTTACCCTTCCAACAGAAATTGAGGAAAATACATCCTAAACTTGAACCGACCGTTCAAAAAGAATTGAATAAACTCCTAAGTGCTAAGATAAATTTTCCTGTTAGACACACTCAATGGGTCTCCAACCTTGTCCCAGTGCGGAAGAAAAACGGGGAAATTCGACTTTGTGTTGATTTTCGAAACCTCAATAGAGCGTCTGACAAAGACAACTATCCTGTCCCACCCATGGAATAGATCCTTCAATAGGTATCTGGTTCCGAGAGGCTTTCTTTGTTGGATGGTTTCTCTGGACACAACCAAGTCCTGATGTCTCCACCAGAGCAACTCAAAACTACCTTCCGTACCCCATGGGGCACTTATGCTTATCACAAAATGCCTTTTGGATTGATTAACGCGGTGCTACCTTTCAGAGAGCAATGGACATTGATTTCCAAGGTTTAATCAATCAGTCCGTCGTAGTTTACTTAGATGATGTGACTGTATTTTCAAAAAGAAAAAATGATCATCTAGCTCACTTATGAGCCGTCCTGTTGCGATGTCGTAAATACAACATCTCCTTGAACCCCAAGAAGTCCATCTTTGCAGTAGAACAGGGTAAATTACTAGGATTCATTGTGTCTAGTGATGGGATGATTATTTACCTCGAAAGGACTCAAGTCATCGCCAAACTTCCCCCACCTACATCCAAAAAATCCATGTAGTCTTTCTTAGGACAAATTAACTTCGTGAGAAGATTTGTCCACAGCTTCTCCGAAATGGTCAGACCCTTGCAGAACCTAATTAAGAAAGACACCCAATATCACTGGGGATCCCCATAAAATCAAGCTTTTAATGCCATAAAGAAGGCCATAATAGATGCTCCATCTCTCATGAGCCCTGACTTCTCTCAAGATTTTACACTCTATACTTTTTCCTCTGACCGTTCCTACGCTGCCGTCCTAACTCAGAAGAATGCTGAGAACAACGAAGTACCCATCACATTTATGAGCTCTGCTTTCAAAGGTGCTGAACTTAACTACCCAGTGGTTGATCGGCAAGCCTACGATGTTTTCAAAGCAGTTAAGCATTTCCGGTCCTATCTTTTGAAGTCAAGAATGAAAGTCATTGTACCCTACTCTGTCGTGAGGAAATTGTTAGTGCAGAAGGAGTTAGGAGAGAAGAGAGCCAACTGGGTCACCTCCTTATAGGAGTTTGACTTAGAAATCACCCCAGCTCAGATTGTGAGAGGCTAAGGGTTGTGTAATTTGGTGGTTGGTTCAGAAACAGGACAACCAAAAGATAGTGATACGTCAAACCCAGGATAAAGCGATCAAAGCCTAATCTGTTGTGCACAAAACTTTGTTAGTCCTTGGTACGACGATATAAGATTTTGTATTGAACATGAATCAACCCCCCATCACCTTGACCCCACCAAGAGAAGAGCGCTGAGATTGAAGTCTACCTCCTTTCATCTGGTCAATGGTATCCTATTTCATCAGAGTTTTGACGACGTACTGATGCGTTGTCTTGAAAAAGACGAAGCAAAAAAAGTATTGCTCAAGTTGCATGCAGGAGAAGATGGTGGCCACTTCGGTGGTGACACCATTGCTCATAAAGTTCTGAGAGATGGTTATTATTGGCCCACGCTTTTTAGAGACGCCCATGCCTTGTGTCATAAATGTATCATTTGTCAGAAAGCATCAGTGCGGCTACAAAAACCAACCTTCCCCTTGCAACCCGTTTCAGTAGATTCTCCTTTCCAACAATGGGGCCTTGATATCGTAGGTCCAATTAACCCTCCATCCTCGCAACAACACAAGTATATTGTGACAGCCGCATATTACTTTACTTGATGGTCTGAAGCTGCTGCGCTAAGAACTATCAACACCAGTCAGGTAATCTCTTTTCTAAGCTCGAATATTATCACTCGTTTCGGTATCCCTGATTGTCTAGTCTTTGACAACGCTTCATACTTTTCTTCTCTTGAGATGAGTGAGTTTGCTTTGGAGAAAGGAATAAAGCTGAAGTATTCTACTAGTTACTACCCCCAGGGAAATGCATTAGCAGAATCAACAAACAAGAACTTGATCAAAATAATCAAGAGAACTGTGGTTGAAAATCACAAGAATTGGCACAATGCACTGTTGAACGCATTGTGGGCTGATAGGGTAACGCCCAAAGACGCTATAGGTAACTCCCCCTTTTTTCTCATTTATGGCAGAGAAGTAATTCTGCCACCTCACATTCTTCTTCCTTCACTGCAGTTGTCACAAAAAGTCCAAGAAGAAGATTGTCCCCCTTTAGAAAATCGAATTAACGCTTTGATGAAACTAGAAGAAGTAAGAGCCCAAGCTAAGCGTAAGTTAGATCAACATCAACAATTGGTTAAAAGCTGGTTCGATTCTAATTCTGCTTCTGATAGGAATTTTGAAGTGGGTGATCTCGTCTTAAAATGGGACAAACCACACGAAGGAAAGGGAGAGCACACAAAATTTCAAAACTTATGGCTTGGACCATTTTTAATTGTTGAAAAGTTGGGTCCTAGTTCTTTTCGATTGCAGAATCTTGAAGGGTATCTTGACACCTACCCGGTGAATGGCCAAGCCCTGAAAAGATACTTTGCATGATAACCACCCTTGTATATTATGTACATATTTTGCTTTTTGTTTGCATCTTCGTTTGCTTTCTGTTTTGATTTTGACTTGAATTTATCAGTTTTTTGTGTTTTGTTTTTTAAAATATGCATACCTGTACACTGAGCTATTCAGAAAAAGACGATAAGAGATTTTCTTCGCTGAAACAACTTCTAAAAAATTTGTACAAACATCAATGATGGATTGCTGAAATTAATATCTGTGTTGGAAAATTTTGTTGTTGAAAGAAGTTTACTTATTTCAATCTCTGAGCAAAGCTTGTCAAGATCATCTATTATCTTTTTATGCTGTCCCTTTTCCGTAAAGGAATGACTTAAAAGATGTCTCCCTGTCGTAGGAAGTTGTTTTGTAAATAAAACATCTTTGGAGCTAAATAAAGGACAGTTCTAAAAAAATTCTGATGAGGTCTGAAAAAATATGTTAAAATATCAAGATTTTCAGCGTCACCCCGCTCAATTATATACCTATGAAAAAAAAAAATATGAATAAGAGATGTGGGAAGTGTTTGTAAACCCGCCGGGATGCTGAACAGGTCTGCTGGTAGCGGGTAAATGCATGCATGGCGCCAAGACAACTTCGCCGGGGTACTGAACAGGCCCATTGACAGCGAAACAATGTCGAGTACATTAAAATCTGCAAAAAATATAAGAAACCTCTTCAATGTCCTTTATTCTGATCCATAACTTCTTAAAAGGATACAGATGTCAGAGTGGGTTAAATGGCAACCCTGTCGAGGCTATGGACGCCTGTTGGTAGCAGTGGCCATGCCAACAGTATTGGAGATTTTATCTTTAATATCTGACTTGCTGATCTTAAGACTATTATTGGTTTTCATCTTTTGACACACTGCTGGAAAAGATGGTTAATGATGATGTTAGTATGATTTTCTAGTTAAGTAATTTGATAGACCTATAATGAAAAATATTACACAGATATCAGCCCTGATACAAACTGATTGCTCCTATCTTCGCGCTCTAAAAGCAAATTATAAGACAAGTGGTGAAAGGAAATTTAGAAATGATTGCCCCCTTCTAGTCCAAGAGACGATGAAAGGAAATTCTGAAATGATTGCCCTCGTCTCACCATTTAAATGCATGAATATATTCCGAAGTGGTGAAAGGAAATTCAGTAAAAGGGGCCAGATAACTTCATCGGGGTACTGAATAGGCTCACTGGTAGTGAAGAAATATCTGAGATATCTGTAAGGCTATTATACATGAATATCACTCTACTCTGGTAACCAATTCTTTTTAAAAACCTGATCTACATCCCAAGTTCAGACGAGACTTCCCAATTAAAAACATATAATCTTCTTCTTTTGATGCAAGCTGTTAGCTGAAAGATCTGTTGGGTCTCCTAGAACTATTTTGATTGTCTTAAAGTAGACCTAAATTTAGTAGCGGGAAAGGGAAAGTCGTGAAATGGACTACAACTAAGTTTAAAAAGAGTATCTGAGTTTGAAAAAGCTTTTCAAGGTAAAAAATGAAGTCTCTTTCCCCCTTCGATACCTTGTCCTCAGGAACCTTTTCGCCTGATTGAAGCTATTGACCCCATTTACCCAATATTGGCATGTGGTCTACTGTTCTTCCCACCTTACAAGAAAGTGGGATCCCTAGTTGGAGCCCATGTTGGAGCCGCCTTTGTTTTTTCTAGCCCGTCACAAATTTCATTCTTAATGCTCGAAATCGAAAGATGGTTTTCGTATTTTGCCTCTGTGGTTTCAAAATCTCTAAAGCTTTATCACACAAGCAATGATGATTATTGTAATCTCGAGGCGAGTCCTACCTTTCGTAAAAATGTTTCCTCTTTTGTTCTACCTCAGGATCTCATAGGTCAGATACTATAAATCACGTAGTTCACACGTCCCGAGCTACGAAATGGCGAAATCGTTTTAATTTTTCACCCAGGGTAGTAATGGGAGTAAAGTTTTCCTAAACCATGATTAAACGTCATCGGGTTTTCGCACCTTGGTGTTCACCAAATCCAAAAGTTTATTGTCGTAGCCCCGATAGCCGAGAACATGAAGTCCTTATTTTAGTAACTCATGTCAAGGTTAAAAGTAAAAGCTAAACCATGGTAACGTTCTGTTGGCAATTCGCCACTCGGCGTTTTCTTTTTTAAAAAGTTATACTGTCTAAGCCCCGACTCACGAAATCACGATAAGGATATGAACATAATTAATTAATCACTTAATCCGAGTTTATCTTCCCTTTTAATTAAGTCATATTATCACGATCTCGCGGTTTCGCAGCTCGGCATGCAAACTTCCCGAAAACTTATTTTCGAAGCTCTGAGTCGCGATATGGCGAATATAATAATTACATAATTAATTAAGCCCCTAATCATGATTGCATTTTTATTAACCAAAATCAATCATCGCAATCTCGGGTGTTAGAGGTTCAAAGTGTTAAAGCAAAATCCCCGACACAACGAGTAGCAAAAGATTAATTAACGCTGGTAAAAATGGATTAATTGAGATAAATCAATATATCTTGTGTTTCGATGCTTGCACGATTTACAAGGTAGCCTTATTCCTTCCATACGCCAATTGACATTTCAAACCGCCAAAATTTATGGCATTAATGAGGAAATAGGGCAAATTGACAAATAAATATCGGATTTTTATGGCTAAATTTATTTCTAAACATGATTTGATAGGCATGTTATAAAAGGTACCGAGTTTTTGAATATATATAAGAGTTGTTATTCATTATAAAAAATTCATTTCTACATTATGCAGAGCACACTTTCTCGGCGAGCTAACTTCTGTATGTATACGTATTTTTATCGCAGAAGAGATAAAGCAGGATCTCCCGTCATGGCCCCGCAGAAAGCATCCAAGGCCAGTGTTGAGGTATTGGGACAAGGTTCAGACAACATTAGTGATACTTCACCTTGAAGTGTTGAATCTATCCTGAACTGGTTGCTCATTTATGATGTTCTACAGGCCGAATTGGTGGATTATTCCGATGATTCCAATGACAATGAAAAAGATGACATAACCACCAACTATGAGATCGTCATTCAATTGGGAATGCATAAAGTAGTGTCCAGGCGACAATTTCTCCCATATTATGACATGGTCCGATGGGCATTAGACCATGTGGACATACCAACCAGAACCATCATGAATGAGCAGAAGGTCACCATTGGGACTTTCAGGCTTGAACATCTGCAAGCCATGTATAAGTTGCCCACAATGTCCGACTATACATATGGTGCCGAATTCTCGGATGAGTTTAAACAGAAGGAATGTGTGCAGTATGAAAAAACCATGTCTAGCTTAATAAGAGATTGGGTTTCGCACTTTGCGAAGTTCAGGGCAGACAATCATGGTATATATTCAATAGCCTCCTTAGAACCATAGTACAAGTATGTATCTATGATGACATGCAGATTATACGGGAGAGAGGACACCTCACATTTATTTCTTCCATGGGTGCCTCTAATATTTCGGGTCGCCGAAGGATGTTCCTTCGATTGGGAGAAAATGTTGTCCGATAGCTTGACTAGTTGGGTCACAGAGTATCGGGCGCAGAAAGAGAGCGGAAAGACTTCTTCATTTTTCATGTTTGCATACATTATGGACGCCGTGTGTTTTTTAACACCATTTCCCTTAATGAGCTGGAGTTGGACTCCAATAGAGGACGAGCCCATCCACTTCTATCATTCAAAATTATAGGAAAACAAAGCGGCAAATTTCATATACAAAATCTTCAACTGGGTGATGGTGCCTCTGCATGTCACTATTTTCGGTCACCCGCCACCCAGGATCTCGGACAATATAGTGACAAATTTGAGCAACATAGCTGACTGGTATGTAGAAGCTGAATTTTCATATCTCAGAGTTTTCGGGGCTTCTGTTCCCCCACATGCATTGCCATTGTTCATTCTCAACAAGCTGGCTTGTCGTGAGGTTGCTAGACAAACAATAATCGATGGTATAAGTAAGGAGCTTAAGGGATACTTAAAGAAGGTATGGCCACCTTTTCCTATTCATTTAAATTCATATTCTTTATTAGATTTCAGGCATGCCAAAGCTGAGGCAACAACCATGGAAGACCTAAATTTGGTCCTCATTGAATACAAGAAGCACGATCCGCAAAGGGTCGTGAGCAATCATTTGGCCAGTTGCGGGCTCAAGAGATTTGAGCATGAGAATTCACCCTCGGATGAAATTTTCCAAGGCGCAAGGTCCTATGCCGAGATTCTAGCTCGGATGCAAACCTTGGCACCTGAGGAAAGAGCCGATGTTTTGAAGTTCCAAGAACATCGATGCAGTTGTGTTCCTGCAGTGTTGCGAGGTGAGAGTCCGAGTATGATGGAGGTGAAACAAAAAGATGATGAAGGCTCTAAGGATGCGACTCCCGATCAAGAAAAACACCAGGACGAGGGAGAGAAAACTAAGAGTCCGAAAGTAGAGATAAAGACTCTCGACCTGCCGAAGAAGCAGAGTCTGGTTACTACTCCGGGAAAATCAGTCAAGCAGATCGGAGAACCTATCACATCAGTTACTCCCTTGCAGTCAACTCAGGGAAATATTGACGCAAGATGGATCTTCAATGAAGATTTGAGGCCTATAAGGGTAGAAGAACTCCCTCGAAATGAGTTCTTCTTCGATAAGAAGAGAAAGGCAGTGGTAAAGAGGGAATTCTATCAGGAAGGAGATTCAACAAGAAAGAAATACAAAGTTATAACTGATGGAAAAGACAAGAAGAATGAACAATTCACGACTAAAATAGCAGGGACATTAGGAGCATACGCCACGACGAATCAATTTTCAGTCGGGGTCTTGAAAAACCAGTTGAAACAAAAGAATCACCTTATCAAGACCCTAGCAGCTAGACTAGCCACAACAACGGAGACTGCCAAAGACAAGGTGAGTGTAGGTATAGAGCAAGCAAGGTTGGCCAATAAAAATGAGATAGAGCTGCTCAAGACTAAGCTCTAACAAGCACAACTGGTGGTTCGGGATAGTCAGATGCAAGCGAGCCAGCAGAAAGATTTGATCCAACAGCTGTAGGCTAGGGTGGAAATCAATGAAAGCAGAGTGATAGATATCAGTATGTTTTAGTCCCAGGCGATGGAGATTCAAAGCAGAGTCTCTGTGGCCCAACGAAATCTACTCGGCAAGGTAGAGGAGATTCGAGACAACTGCTTGCTGGTTAATCAAGTTTTGGAGAATTTAACTGCTAGAGAAAGGGAAGTTGGAGCAGCACGGGTCACCTTCCAAGAGGCTGTGATAGCCACAAACAACAGGGATTCGGGAAGTACTCCCAAGTTCACCATCTCAGAGCAAACTAGAGGAAACATTCTATTAAAAGAATGGGAGCACAACATCGTAGAAGGCAAGCTGCAAGCCAAAAGGGTAAGGAATTCCTTAGAAGAGGCCTCTAGTTCTATAGATGGAAATCTTCTAGGCATTGATAGCGGAGGTAATGCCGAGGCATTGATTCAAATGAATATGGAAAAAATCTCGCTCGATTTAAAGGAAAAAGAGGAAAGAGATTCAGCCGAGATCTCCCAAGTGACTATGGCAGACATAGTCCAAATAGACAAATGTATGATTAAACCAAGCGCACAATTATGTGCTATCAACATCATAGATAGACAGATGGAAGACAAGCTTCCACAATTAGCCCAAGATTGTTACTCTTTTGAGGCCAACTGTCAAGGCTGATATCTCGACTGGTTGAAAGATGTGTCACCTATATCGAGCACGCGCAAGGACAAACTTTTGGCACCAAGTGCAGACAGAGAAGAATAAATGTAGTGATTTCTCTCCTCCCTATCATAACTGAAATTTTTGTAACGATTGAGATTCCGTCTTATTGTAAAACTATATAAATGTACCATAGAAAGAAAGAAAAAAGGATGGACCTTTTTGTGTCGATTGTAACAGAGTTTTTACATTTTGAGAGTGAATACAAAGAAAATCTGAAGATTCTCAATTCCATCACGACTGTGTTATGAGTTTGTTTTCTTGTATCTCATATTTCATTTCATTTCATATTCATAACCGATGAATGCTTCGTTCTAATTTAGTATGACCACTACTATAGAAAATGAATTTTGGTTTTCTATAATTGTTTACTGTTTTTCCTCTATACCAGCTATCAACAGGTGTAAGACCAATCAACACTTTCAGAATTCTATATATATTTTATGCTTCATTGGGTTATTTCCTTACAATTTTCCTCTTCTGTTTATATGTGATATTCTCCCTTGATAGGAGCCTTACTTGATAGACAACTAAATGTTTTTCTCCCACCTCATACATTTTATTAGGATATAACTTAGTTACGGGAAAGAGCCTTTGATTTGCACACTGTTTTATTTCCAAAACTGTAAATTCTCTTTTATACGACCGAATTGAGACAACACTTAATTTCCCTCTGAAGTTTTTATTATTTCACTGTTCCTCCATGACTGTCCCTGTACCAAAACAACCCAATATCGAACCCGGATTATCAAATCAAATGCACATTTTATTAAACCTTTTCGATACTATTCTTAAAACAACTACTACCCAGGTTGAACTTGAACATTCATGGGCAACGATTTAACATGATATAACCATCCAAGAACAGTTGGAAGCTAGACAACACCAACGTAGAAATCTTCCCTAGTTTCCTTTGCCGAAGGTTGATGTTTCTCTCTTCTCTACCCTTTACCCACTTTCAGATGACTAGACACTGTACTTCTAAGCCTTAAGTACAGACTCTGGAACAACAATATCCATAAAGTGCCATACATGGTGTCATTTTTGTTGCAGTATGAAAGGAAGTGTTATACCACCATTCTGCCAAGGGTAACCATTTGAACCATTGTGTTTGTTTATTAGAGACAAAGCAATGAAGGTATCCTTCCAAACATTTGTTCACTATCTCGGTTTTTCCATCAGATTGAGGATGATAGGATGAGCTATGAGCCAATTGAGTACCCAAACAAGAAAATAATCCTGTCCAAAAATGTTCAGTGAAGATAGGATCTCTGTCACTTACAATAATCTTTGGGCTTCCATGTAGCTTTTGAACTGTCTCCATGAATGCGGTGGCAACTGTACTAGCTTTGAAGGGATGAGAGAGTGCACAAAAGTGTGCATACTTGGTCAGTCTATCAACAATCAC
>ML788628.1:383871-409274 GCA_009831015.1 Picea engelmannii
TTCACCTTCCTTGTGTCCTCATCATGAATTTCATGGGATGCATTTTCACTTTCAGGTGTCTTCTCTGTTACGAAATTTTTCAATACTTCCATGATCTCCCCTTTTAAACCATATATCTTAGTATCCAACTTAGCTTCCATTGAGTCCATCAACTTAGCTTCCATTGAATTCATATTATTTTGTAGTTCATTTATGTCCCTACGCATTTCTTCACCTTCATCAAGAGTCCAATTAGGATTTTCTGGAGGCTTATTTGGTATAGAAGGTCCCTTTTTCGGTGGCATGTTATCCAAGTATCACTTTTAAATCTTGATTTTGAGGCAGTTCTGCTAGACAATATTTATTCTGTTCTATTTCCCAAGTTTCGACCCTTCTGGGTATGAACCTTTATTTTAGGTAGTTCTTTGATATTTATTCTCTGCAATTCCATACGTCTGATCAAAATTGGATGTGCCAAGTGGAATTTATGGTAACTTCCTCACAACTTGCCGATTTTTGGCCTTTCCAGAAGATCTCACTTGTATAGAATGCCTCACACAAAATAATTGATATAAAATTTTGAAACTTGCACCCAAAATACTATAGACTGTTCAAAATCCAATGAAACTAGTCCCACTAAATTTGGATACTCTAGCAAGAAGTTATGATTGTTTTACCTAGAACACCTTCTTGAGACTGGTCAATAGGACTAGTCAGATACCCTATCTTACACAAGGTGTATCTACAAATTTAAGATGACTTAGAAGCTGAAATTTTTACCACAGACACCTTACTAATTCCTCTAAATGGCCTCCAAAGTTTAGGGTTTGAAATGTTACATAAATTTTTTTATAGCGAAAATTGTGAAATGACTCATTTCAGGATGATTCCAGTACCCTATCTTGTACAGGATATATCTCTGAAAGTATAAGGCCTCAGGAGCTGAATTTTGAACCCAACGTACCTTGATCCGTCTACTAAATATCCTTCAAGATGTTCCTTCTGAAACATTGTAGAAAAATAGTTATAGCGAAAATTCCACAGTGTCTCAGATGTAGCAGCGAAACCCTAAGACCTTGAGCTCGATACCATATGTTAAGAACCAAACATCAATATAGCATAGAAAAACCTCAGGAAAATTACTCAATGCCTTGAAAGAGAGATAATTTCAGATAATAAGCCTCTTCGAGGGGGAAACCTCCTTTTACCCCACTTAAATTTTCAAGTACAAGATGATTCAAAATGAAAATGTCTCCTTGGTATATATAGGAGACTAGGAGGTATAATTACAACTAATGGCCTAAAGTCGACATAAATAAAATAACATCTCCTTGGTATATATAGGAGACTAGGAGGTATAATTACAACTAATGGCCTAAATCCGACATAAATAAAATAACATTACTAATCTAATATGCCCCAATTAAGGGGTAATGAGCCAATATTAGGGCTTAACACTTCTTCTCTGTGTTTCACTAGGCCTTCTTGGATAACCCTTTTGTGTATGAATTTCAAAGTTGTTTATGTTCCCGTTGTTATATTTTCAATTCATAGATTTATGTCAAAAATTATTGCATGCATAACATAAACCAAAAAATATAGTTTGATACCTGGTAGTTGAAGATCTTCTGAAAGGAGTTGCTCTTCTGAATCCTTCTTCTTCCTGAGGCCTATCTGTCGGTCATTGATTTTGAAATCTGAATCTTCTCGGTGGAGGAGTGCCATTGTAATCTTCTTTGTAGGTCTTCCTATCCCCTTTGATTGTTTCTACGTAGTTTTTTGGATATGTTTCTTGTTCCTTTGTTTTGGAGCTTGATCCATTTTATGTCTGATTGTATCCAAGTCTGGTCTTGTCATAATGAGGCTTTTGACTACTAATAATGTCATCCAAAATTTTTTAGTTTTTTCTGCATATTTTTCTTTTGAAGATCCTTTCTTAATGTGACAATCTTTTCTTCCAAATTTTCATTGATCATGTCTCTTTATTATAGCTATTATTAAAGTGCTTGTTCAATTTTTTATATTCTTCTATTTAAACCTTCAAATTTGTGATCATTTGTTCTAGTTCTCGAGTGTCTTCTTTCTTGTCTAGTTCCGCTTGTAGCTTCTTGTTTTCTTCTTTTCTCTTCTTATAACTTCTATGGCAGTCGATAATTCTTCTCGTTAGTCAACTTCTGTCTCTTAGATATATTCTGGTGCAATTTTTCTGCCGCAGTATTCATGCCGCACTTTTTCTGCCGCGCTTTTTTCTATCAATAATACCTACCCAAATAACCTTTCACAAAAATAGATATTCAATGATATTGAAGTGTGATTTGAATGAGAGACCCTTGCCTCTTATTTATAATTTTATGTAGCTTCCTCAAGGGGTTACCTTCTAACCATCTTAACCCACTTTCCTTATTTTAGGGTTAACCCACTTATAACTACTTGTCCACTTAACTTAACCACTTTCCATAATTAGTAAGTTCTCCATTAACTTTATTATTTAAATAATTTCTTTTGCATGCTCTTTGACTTTTAGTACACTCATCACTTCACTTTATTATTTAAATAATCTCTTCTTTTCAAACACTTTGACTACTTTGACCTTTTGGGGCTTCTAGATGACTCATGAGGGTACTCCAACTTCACATGGCCATAACTCTCTAACCGTGAGGAGTTATGTGACGTTCCACATACCACTGGAAATGGAATGATATGTACTATACATATAGAATAGTGTTACCTGCAAATATATCAAAACTCATATAATTATTCATCAAAAAAATTTGGGTCCATTACCCAAACCTTTGTGCTATCATAATTCACTACGGGACTTTCTTCAAGGGTTGAAATCAATGAAAACCAACCCAATTAATCAACATTCTTAGTACCCCTTTATCTTTGTTGGCATGCTACCCTTTTTTGTGTGGCATAGGTTTTCAACTTCTCTTTTAATTAGTAACCCTTTCTCTTAGGTGGCATGTCACCCTTGTCAAGTTGTCATAGCTTTCAACCTCTTCATTTTCTTAGTACCCCTCTCTCCTTGTTGACATGGCATAGGTGTCAAAATTTTATTTTTCTTTGTACCCCTTTATCTTTATTGGTATGTCACCCTTTTTTCTGTGGCATAGGTGTTGAATTTTTTTTTTCCTTAGTACCCCTTTCTCTTAGTTGACGTGTCACCCTTGCTGAGTTCATGTAGCTTTCAACCTCTTCATTTTCTTAGTACCCATTTCTTCTTGTTGACATGGTACGAGTGTCAAAGTTTAATTTTTCTTGGTACCTCTTTATCTTTGTTGGCGTGTCACAACATTTTGGGTGGCATAGTTTCTTGACTTATCTTTTCTTTAGTACTCCTTTCTCTTAGGTGATGTTTCACCGTTTCTAAGTTGGCATAGATTTCAACAAATTTGTTTTATTAGTACCCCTTTCTCTTTGTTGACACAAAATGAGGGAAAAACTTGTATTTTTCTTAGTACCCTGTTACTGTTGTTGGCATGTTACCTTTTTTTGTGTGGAATAGGTGTTGAACTTCTCTTTTCCTTAGTATCCTTTGCTCTTAGGTGGAATTCCACCACTGTTGACTTGACATAGCCTTAGACCTATTCATTTTATTTTATCCCTTTCTCCTTATACACATGTCATGGGTGTCAAAATTTTATTTTTCTTAGTACCCATTTATCTTTGTTGGTGTATCACCCTTTTTTTTGTGCCATAGGTGTTGAATTTATCTTTTCCTTAGTACCCCTTTATCTTAGGTGACTTGTAACCCTATCTGAGTTGGCATAGATTTCAAACTCTTCATTTTCATAGTACCCCTTTCTCCATGTTGAAAAGGCACGAGTGTCAAACTTTTATTTTTCTTACTACCCGTTTATCTTTGTTGGTTTGTCACCCTTTTTTGTGTGGAATAGGTGTGAAACTTATATTTTCCTTAGTATCCCTTGATTTTAGCTAACGTTTCAACCTGGTTGAGTTGGAACAGATTTTGACCTATTTTTTTTCTTGGTACCATTTTCTCCTTGTTGACACGACACGAGTGTCAAACTTTTATTTTTCTTACTACCCCTTTATCTTTGTCAGTGTGTCAACTTTTTTTGTGTGGCATAGGTGTTGAACTTATTTTTTCCCTAGTACCCCTTTCTCTTAGGTGGCATGTCACCCTTGATGAGCTGGTATAGATTTCAACCTCTCCATCTTCTTAGTTCCCCTTTCTCCTTTTTGACATGGCACTGATGTCAAACTTTTATTTTTCTTAGTACCCCTTTATCTTTGTTGACATGTCACCCTTTCTTGTGTGGAATAGTTGTTGAACTTATATTTTCCTTAGTACCCATTTCTCTTAGGTGGCATGTCACGCTTGCTAAATTGGCATAGCTTTCGACCTCTTCACTTTATTAGTACCCCTTTCTCCTTCTGGACAAGGCACGAGTGTCAAACTTTTATTTTTCTTAGTACCCATTTATCATTGTTGACATATCACCCTTTTTTGTGTGGCATACATGTTGAACTTCTCTTTTCCTTTGTACCTCTTTCTCTTAGTTGCCGTTTCACCCTTGTTGAGTTGGCATATATTTCGACCTCTTTGTTTACTTAGTACCCATTTATCCTTTTTGACATGACACATGTGTCAAAATTTTATTTTTCTTAGTACCCCTTTATATTTGTTTATGTGTCACCCTTTTTTGTGTTGCATAGGTGTTGAATTTATCTTTTCCTTAGTACCCCTTGCTCTTAGGTGGAGTGTCACCCCTACCGAGTTTGCATAGATTTCAACCTCTTCATTTTCTTAGTACCCCTTTCTAATTGTTGACATGGCACCGGTTTCAAACTTTTATTTTTCTTAGTACCCCTTTATATTTTTTGACATGTCACCCTTTTTTGTGTGTAATAGGTGTTGAAATTCTCTTTTCCTTACTACAACTTTCTCTTAGGTGATGTGTCACCCTTTATGATTTGGCATAACATTCGATCTCTTCATTTTATTTTATCCCTTTCTCCTAGTAGACATGGAACACGTGTCGAAATTTTATTTTTCTTAGTACCCCTTTATCTTTGTTGGTGTGCGACCCTTTTTTTTGTGGCATTGGTGCCAAACTTGTTTTTTTCTCAGTACTCCTTTCTCTTAGGTGATGTTTCAACCTTGATGAATTGACATATATTTATACCTCTTTTATTTATTATTACCCCATTCTCCATGTTAGTATGGCATCGGTGCCAAAATTTTATGTTTCTTAGTACCCCTTTATCTTTGTTGGTGTGTCACCCTTTTTCTGTGGCATAGGTGTTGAACTTCTTTGTTCCTTAGTACCCCTTGCTCTTAGTTGAGGTGTCACCCTTGTTGACTTAGCATATATTTTGACCTCTTTGTTTTCTTAGTACCCCTTTCTCCTTGTTCACATGGTACGGGTGTCAAAATTTCATTTTTCATGGTACCCCTTTATCTTTTTTTGCATCTCACACTTTTTGTGTGGCATAGGTGTTAAAATTATATTTTCCTTTGCACCCATTTCTCTTAGGTGACATGTCAATATTATTGAGTTGGCATAGATTTTGACCAATTAATTTTCTTAGTACCTCTTTCTCTTTGTTGACATGGCAGGGGTGTTGAACTTTTATTTTTCCTAGTACCCTTTTATCTTTATTGGTGTGTCACCCTTTTTTGTGTGGCATAGGTGTTGAACTAATATTTTTATTAGTACCCCTTTCTCTTTGATGGCCTGTCACACTTGCTGAGTTGGCATAGATTTCAACCTCTTTGTTTTATTTTACCCCTTTCTCCTTGTAGACATGGAATGGATGTCAAAATTTTATTTTTCTTAGTAGCCCTTTATCTTTGTTGGCATGTCACTCTTTTTTGTGTGGCATAGGTGTTGAAAGTATCTTTTCATTAGTACCCCTTGCTCTTAGGTGACATTTCACCCTTGTTAAGTTGACATAGCTTTCTACCTCTTCATTTTCTCAGTACCCCTTTCTCCATTTTGACATGGCACGAGTGTCAAATGTTTATTTTGATTACTACCTATTTATCTTTGTTGCTGTGTTATCCTTTTTTGTGTGGTACAGGTGTTGAAATTATATTTCCTTGGTACCCCTTACTCTTAGGTGGTGTGTCACCCATGCTGAGTTGGAATATATTTCAACATCTTTTTTTTCTTAGTACCCCTTTCTCTTGTTGACATGGTACATGTGTCAAACATTTATTTTTCTTAGTACCCCTTTATCTTTGTTGGTGTGTCACCATTTCTTGTGTGGCATAGATGTTGAAATTATCCTTTCCTTATTACCCCTTTCTCTTTGGTGATGTTTCACCCTTGCTAAGTTGGTGATCTAGAATCGAATCCAGGAGCTTGATAGGGCTCAGAAAGGCCTAAAAATAAAAGTGGCCAGAATCTATTCAAAACGGACATGTGCATAGGCCTCATTGATATGAACCCAATGCAACTTGAACGGGCTTAAACAGACGTCGTATGCTCAAGTTAAGGCAATCTGTTCATTTTTCCAAATAGGAAAAAAAATGATGACTGTACAGTCCATACAGTGCCACATGGAATTTGATTGCACAGGTTGTACGACCATACAATTGACGTGAAAGGCGCATTCAGTGATAATGTGGTAACTTCTATAGGTGACACATGGTAGGGTGACTGGGCATACAGACGATGACATGGAAAAATAGGTGGACCAATTCGAGTGTGATAGGTGTCACCACTGCAAGGGTGACATGTGGCATGACCATACAACGACACATGGAAGATGGTGACAAGGTACAGTATGATAACTGGGAATATGACAGACATGGTCCAATCATGTTTCGACAAGTGGCACAATTGTGGACAAGTGAAACGGTGCCACATGACCTAGACGTGGGCTGCCACGTAGCACCCAGTGGTTGGTTAAATGTTATTGGAAAAATTCTAGAGTTCAATGGGCTTGAACCCCCGACCTACGATAAGGGTGAATGGCTTGGTAGGGGTTGGGATAGCCAGCCTGCCCACACTTATTTCTTGTTATATAAAGTAATAAACTTATATTTAAGTTTAAACATATTGATATCCGGGTGGAGTTAGGGTTGGGGTCTAGCCCTAGCCCTTGGCGTAACACACGACCATGTAATGTGACCATGGGATCTGCCTTGTAGATTGTTCGATGCATAGATTGGAGTCTAGCCTACGGTTGTAGCCCTCACATATAACCAAACTCCAATATATAGGCCCTCCACTCTATAGATAAGCTATGGGCACGAAAGCCATAGAATAGAGTGCACTCGATGGCATATGAATTAGGGGTAAGACCAGAGGCCAGACACCTAGTTGGGACTTAGTCCTATCAATTGTTGACATATGACCGATACTTGCGGGGTTAGGGCCAACGTGCAACCCCTAGGGGGCTGACGCTTGGCCACATACATCCATATGACTAGGTATAAGGTGCGCGCATCCAGACGAGAGGGGTTTATCCCAATTTTAGTTATAAAGTGAGTTTGCACTATATTATATGGATTTCATATTGATTTTAGGCCTGTTATTGGAGAGTTTTGGCCCTTTTTGGGGGATATTGGGCCGTTTTTGAGGCTAGATCTTGGGGGGAAGTTGGGATATGGTTAGCAACTTCATATCTATATAAACCAAGCCTTCTTAAGGGAATGGGAGGAGGTTCAGAATAGGTTTATGCTTCCGGATTGTTGAGCCAAATCCATTGTCATGCAGGGAAGCTATTGAGGAGTGCACATTTGCGAGACATTTCTGGGAGCCTCGTTCATCCGATTTGGGTGCTGTCATTTTTGATGGATTCATGAGATCTGGTAGAACACAACCAACTCATTGTTGTAACCTTTTGGCACTTTCATAATGTACCTATAAAGCTTCAAACAAAAATAAGAAAATCCCATTGAGACAAGGCCCGAAGATGTAGGCAAGATTGTCGAACTCCGTTATCACATTGGTGTTATGGTTTGCTGTTGTTTTATGCTTCATTTTAGTTCTATACATGTTTATATGGCTATCACATTTCTTCTATACTTTGTCCTCTTTGTTTAAGCTTCCTAATTGGTTAATCAACACATGCTTAATAACTCAACCATAGTCATGTAAAATATCTTTTCGGATCAAGTGATATCAGAGCTAGTTGACGGTTGGAATTTGAGTTTTGCATGTTAACCAGGGAAGAGCACATCTCAAGGGAGAAAATGGAATCTACATGAGGATTTTGTCAAGATGAGAAGGAATTCAGAAATTCGGTGTTTTCCATGGCCGAGATGGTGAAAGTGTTGTATGAAGACTACCTAGAACAAAAGAGATCGGTTCAAGAGAAAGCACCAAAGAGCAACAAAGGAAAAGAAAGATTGAAGGAAGTGCCTTCTACATATGTTTGATAAAAAATCTCCGAGGTATGCAGTGAAGGTCATTCCTCAATTTCTCCTTGTTCCCATCAAGATGGTTTTGGTGCATTTGAAAAACATACAAGAGGTATAGGTTTGAAATTGCTAACCAGGATGGGTTATGAAGGAAAGGGCCTTGGAATTGAAGTCCAAGGTATCGTTAATATCATTGAGGTTGTGGAAAGGCCTTGATAATTAGGATTGGGATATGGAGAAGTGGATATTGGATCATCCTCCCAAGATGGGGTCCAAAACTTCGGAATCAATTAATGCTTAAAATGGCTAGATTAAGACATTGCAGGAACACTTCACAAAAGGTGGTGGCACATCACTCTAGGATTGATCTGGATTATTTTCGGCACATAATGAGAGCGGAGATATAATAAATAAATGCACAGATATATTGCAGATATTCAATAATATAACAGAAATGTATCAGAGATGCAACCATAAACATAGATATACAGTAATACATGATTTCTATTAATCAAAGAAATGTATAGAGACTGTAAAAATACAGAGTGAAAGACTTGCTAGAATGGTGGCAGCTTATCTATGAGAAGAGATGGGACAGCTACTCGCATTTGCAAGAAGATGATTAAAATGAGGCTCTAGAGGGATTTTTACAATAAAAAAGAATGCCAAAAGTCCTAGACATACGAAAACCTAACTCAAGGAGATGAAGCGCCAAAAGTCATGTGGGCCCCGTTTGGGTAAGTTAGTACATCAACTTCCCGGGGTTGTAACTTTTGCATACGATCTCTGTTTTAGGTGTATGATAGCTCGTTGGAAAGGTATCGTCGAGGAGATTTATTTTGGGGGATCAATCATGCCTTTGAATATCATTGAAAACCTCTATCTTGAAAAACCTTCATTTAGGCCCTCAAAATGGCCCCGGAAGTTAAAACCTGCTAAAAATAGTAAATTGCCAAAATTGCCAGAAAACTGTTTTGAGCCAGTCGAAAAAGGTGGGTGGCCACTGATATCCACCTAGATCAAGGATTGTGGAAGTGAATGCAAGTCATCTCCAAATAAAAGTGAAGATCATAAAGGAATGTATAATGGTCACGTTTTTACCAATTCTCTTTTTGATTATAATAATCATAATCAAGTAATACAGAACTTGTGGAATCTTTATCCATGTACTTTTTATGATTTACCCAAGCATTGTGTTGCCAAGTGTTGGAAGAGACAAACTTTGTACAGGAAACCCATGTCAACCAGGAAGGAAACACTACATGAATACTCAACTCCACAATGGAAGAAAGAGAAGGGTAAGCAAGCCTGAATGCCAAAAACTCATTGTACTTATTGCAACAGGGGTGGACATCAAAAGACTAGTTGTTGGAAGCTTAATCTAGAGCTTCGTCCAAGGAAGGAAAAAAGGATTGCACATGTACTCACGAATAAAGAAGGATCACTAGGGAAGAAGGAGGAATTCCATGAAGGAAAGAAACAATCACTTGGTTTTTCTAGAAGTGGATGTCACAACTTCATTGTATTTTGCTTCCATTAATGTAATCACACATGTTGAAATGATGACCTATTATAACATCATTTCGAACACCATAGTGTTTTGTTTTTCTCTTTATGAGTATGTAATCTGTCAAGGTCCATATTTGTAACCTTTTGTGGGAAGAAAGTGTCATTAGTGGGGAGGTGTGATCCAAAATCGGATCCATGAGCTTGATAGGGTTCAGAAAGGCCTAAAAATAAAAGTGCTCAGAATCTCTTCAAAATGGATGCGTGCATAGGTCTCGTTGATACAAACCCAACGCAACTTGAACATGATTAAATAGATGTCATATTATAAAGTTATAGTGATCTATTCATTTTTCCAAACATGTAAAAAATGATGACTGTATACTCTGTACAGTGCCACGTGGCATATGACTATACAGGCCATACAACTGCTGTGGCAGGCACAGTCAACACTGACGTGGTATATTTTGGAGGTGACACGTTACAGGGTGACTGGGCGTACAAACACTGACATGGATGGAGAGGTGGACCAATCCAAGTGTGACATGTGTCGCCACTGCAAGGGTGACATGTGGCACGCCCGTATGGAGACACGTGAAAGATGGTGACAGGGTATAGTATGCTGACTGGGTAGATGACAGATGTGGTCCAATCATGTTTCGACAAGTGACACAATTGTGGAAAAGTGAAATGGTGCCATGTGGCCCATACATGGGATGCGACATGGCACCTAGTGGTTAGTTAAATGTTATTGGAAAAATTTTGGAGTTCAACGGGCTTGAACCCCCGACCTTCGACATGGGCGAATGGTTTGGCAAGGGTCGGGCTAGCCAACCTGCCCACACTTGTTTCTTGTTATATAAAGTAATAAACTTATATTTAAGTTTAAATATATTGATATTTGGGCGGAGTTAGGGCTGGGGCTATCCCCAACCCTCAGCATAACACATGACCGTGTAATGTGACCATGGGATCTGCCTTGTGGATTGTTCAGCACATATATTGGATTCTAGCCTACAGTCATAGCCCTCACATATAACCAAACTCCATTGTATAGGATCTCCACTCCAGAGATAAGCTATGGGTGTGGGAGCCATAGAATAGGGTGCACTCGATGCCATATGACTCGGGGGTAAGACCAGTGTCCAGGCACCTAGTTGGGACTCGTTCCTATCAATTGTTGACATATGATCGATACTTGCGGTGTTAGGGCCAACGTGCAACCCCTAGGGGGTGGGCGCTTGGACACATACATCCATATGACCAGGTATAAGGTGTGTGGGCCTGGACCAGAGGGGATTAGCTCAATTTTAGTTATAAAGTGGGTTTGCACTATATTATATGGATTTTATATTGATTTTAGGCCTGCTATTGGAGATATTTGGCCCTTTTTGGGGGATATTGGGCCCTTTTTGAAGCCAGATATTGGGGGGAAGTTGGGATATGGTTACCAACTTTAGATCTATATAAAGTAGGCCTTATTGAGGCCATGGGAGGGGGTTCAAAATAGGTTTATTCTGCCATATTGTTGAGCCAAAGCCATTGTCATGTAGGGAATCTATTGAGGAATGCACCTTTGCGAGCCATTTCTGGAAGCCTCGTTCATCTGATTTGGGTGCCGTCGGTTTTGATGGGTTCATGAGATCTGGTAGAACATGACCAAATCATTTTTTAACCTTTTGGAACTTTTATTATGTACTTATAAAGATTTGAACATAAATAGGAAAATCCCATTGAGACAAGTCTCGGAGACGTAAGCGAGATTGCCGAACTCCATTATCACATTGGTGTTATGGTTTGCTATTGTTTTATGCTTCATTTCAGTTCTGTACATGTTTATATGGCTGCCACATTTATTCTATACTTTTTCCTCTTTCTTTAAGCTTCCTAATTGGTTAATAAACACATGCTTAATAACTCAACCATAGTCTTGTAAAAGATATTTTTGGATTAGTTAGCATAGGTTTCAACCTCTTCGTATTATTAGTACCCATTTCTTCTTTTTGACATGGCATGGGTTTCAAACTTTTATTTTTATTAGTACCCATTTATATTTATTTCTGAGTCACCCCTTTTTATGTGGCATAGGTGTTTGTTGGAAGCCAATTAACATTTTTCTGCTGTCCTTATAAGCTGCCTACACCAATGTTTTGCAAACTGTAATTTTTCGTTGCAATTCTCAAATAAACGAAACTTTTATTTTTGTGCTATTACACACTTACCTTCGTTCTTGTTTTCACATCTGTAAGCGTGAAAACTTGGTCTTTCGAAGTCGCATTAAAATCTTCACTGAATTGTCGTTATCATTCTTTTCGATATGCCCATTGCGTTTACATTTTACTTATCATTATGAAGTTGGAAAAACCCCTTTGATCTGTACTCATTTGACATTCTTTGATTGATTATGTAATTTCATTTCATGAGTGATTGAGTTGTGATGCATTGGCAATTGGATTTACATGTTATTTGATCAATTCACTTGGCATATTGATTAAATGAAAAAGCATTGGTGTTATGGTTTGAACCCTTGGTGTGAATTGTTTCATACAACACTTGGTATTGGTTTTGATTTGTGTGTTTGGTTTTGAAACTATGGCATAAATTTTGATTGCGCGAATGGTTTATCCACTTACCAAAGGTTTCGATTGATTGATTGAAGTGGCATATTTGTAACACATATGCATTGTGATTTGAATAGTTGAAAGCGTCGGCGGTTGTACCATGGTAATGACTATTCTGCATGGACAGAAATAGCTCCACCACCTTCGCACGATGTCATTAATGCCTTCCCTTATCCCTGTTTCACCTCTGCTAGCATCGGGTAAGCCTGTGAATACTTTGCTCCGGCGTATGCTATGATTCAAACCCTGGCTCATTCACATCACTCACCATGTGCTCTTCTCCATGGCATCGATGGTGTGAATTGAGCCAAACGGTAGTCAAGCCTTGCTACTGTTCGATAACGCCTAGAAATATTTACACGATAATGGTTGGCTCACATTTGTACAGAGGTTTGAGGGTTTTAATCTATTTGTTTCACAATAGTTCACCCTGAATTTTGATGGGTGTAGGGCCAAAATAGGTGACATTCAACTTGAAATCAATGAAGAGTTCATTAGCTCTACCACAGGGTTAGCAGCCACGGGCCAGTGATGGTTTAAAAACTCTAAAGTTGAGGAGGTGCCATGACCACTACTATTCATCTCACGAAAGGTTATATTCTGTGACATAGGTATGCCGATTTCCACACTTAAACCAAGGTGGCATGATCTTTTGATAGTGGTTAAAAAATTCGTGACTTGTGAGGGTCAGTATGGACTGGTTTTTCTTT
This sequence comes from Picea engelmannii, assembly GCA_009831015.1. Classification (NCBI taxonomy): domain Eukaryota; kingdom Viridiplantae; phylum Streptophyta; class Pinopsida; order Pinales; family Pinaceae; genus Picea; species Picea engelmannii. Next base: position 397,029 of record ML788628.1, read on the forward strand.
ATCACCTTCGACTATTAATGAATTTCATGGGTTATTCATTGAACATGCCATTTTACTTCCAGGGTAGCCTTTATAAAATGGCTAAGAGGTTTAAACGAGAGAAGGCCGATAGTAGCTTGTTCCACCATGACCTAATCAGACTCATCATTTTTCACCACTTAAATCTTCATGGTGATAGTTGGCAATCTTTTTGTTGGCACTCTTCTCGTCGCTGTGTGAGAAAAAAGTGAGTGCTTACATGCCCAGTTGGGCTCTGCTAGGCATGACAGCTATGATGTAAAAGGTTAGAAAGAAAACAATAAAGCTATTAACAAGAATCAAACAAAAACTAAATAAAACTATGAGCATGTAAAAGAAATGAAAAACAAATGCAAATGGACCATATCACCAATATATAGCTTGATCTGATTGATGAAATCCAAAGACACACAATGGAGAAAGAGGACTTGGGTCCCTTCCCTCTCCAATGGAAGGCTCTTTGAGGCCCTCAACTGATTACTCTCCTTACAAAGAAAAGATGAAATGTCAGTGAAAGAACTCCAAGCTTATTCACTCAAGTGAGGGGTGAATAGCTTATGAAATGCAGCTTACAATGTGTATTGCCAAAGAAGGAGTCTCTAGCAATCTCAGCANCATAACAGTATGAAGAATTCCTTGAGAAAATGGTGGTCATTCATGGCTTTTTATAGCCAAGCATTGAGTCATTATGTGGCCTCTTTTGAATGTGAAAAGGGGCTCTTTAGGGCACCCTTAGGTCTTTGACCAGCCCCCCCACGCGGATTGAGCTCGGATTTGGTGTCAAATCGACTTGGGAACTGATCCATTAGTGGTTGGGAGGCCGACCAGTTTCATAAATGCGTCGTTTAGCAGGCACGCAGGTTTTTCGTCCCACAGCCGCGCATCGGGCACACAGGTGCGCTTTGTACATTGCTGCTACGCGCGCGCGCGCACGAAACCATGTTCTGTAAAGCGCTTTTGAATTTTTTGATCATTTGTATAGTTTTTAGACCCTCTGCTGTGCTGTGGAATTAACCCTGTGCCATGAATGACTCCAGTTCTGTGTTGACGATGCAGAGTTCTTGTCGCCCTGTGCGGATGAAATTTCAGTGATAACAGATGCCCCCTGATGGATGAGGTTAGGAGCAAAACGTATAGCCGAAATTCATCAATGTTTCTTTTGTGGAAAATGGTGTTGTAAGGGAGAGCAAGAAAGAGATCGTGTAGAGCAATCCGTTGGAGAAGAAAGGAACCTGTAGTGCCTGACCTTCTACAATGTGTGTATCAATATACAAGTGTGTACAAACGAGGCGGGCATGCCCCATGCTCGTGTGATGTAACCCTGAAGAAAAACTGTCGAAAGTGTTGGTGTAGAAAACTGCAGCGCCCTCGGGGGCGGAATAATAAAGGCAGAAGACAATTCTACAAAGGAACATACTCTGAACCAGTGGTAATGGTCGCGGAAGTAAACAACGACGGTGATGTGGGCAGTGGTGGCCCGACCAAGTTCAGAGGTCTTCGGCAACTGATAATAAGTACTGTAATAGTCGCAAAGTAAGACCCACCGTAACATGAAAAAGTGTTGGCGTCGAATGTTATGGGGGTCAACGACAGAAGGGAGCAATGGTGTTTCCCCCTGTGCCGTCTGAAATCTCTCATTAAATGGGAAATGAGAATCAAGATACTGTCGCCCTTTTGGAAAAGTGTGTTGATGTCGAAAAAAGGAGGATGCGACGCCTAGAAGCAGTGAGCTTCATGGAATCTACTGTGGTGAAGATGTGGCAGAGGTACATGAACGAGGTCAAGAAGTGGGAAGACTCGAGACTGCCCTTGGTTGGAGGGTGTATGATATAAGGCGTGGCCGCAACTGTGTGACGAGATCGAGTGTCAGGGGGACGACAAGATCAGAGATAAGTTGTGCCAGAGGCGGGACAAGGTGGACAAATTCAGAGGATAAAGGTAAGTGACCTGGGTAGTGCTCTGAAGATATAGACGATGCCGGTGAGGGAAAAGGGAAGTAATGCTCCAACCAAGGGTGACATGGGTTGCGTGTAGCCAAAAAGGAAAGTAGGTCGCCAGCAGTGACGACAACAACAAAGACTGGTAATAAAAGGTATTTGTACAAGAAATAATGAATAAAATTGGAAAAGATGTACAAAATACAGAAACGGGTGCCCCATTGTGAAATGAATGCCCCAGTGAGGGCAGAACTGTCGGGAAAATTGATGAAGGGTGGGGGCCCCATTGGCGAGTTTCTGTATGAGGTAGGTGAAATGAAGAGAGGTTCGCAGATGGGCAAACGGATGGTGGATGAAATGGAGGGTTCATGATCCTGCGGAGGTGCAGGTAAAAACGAACTGAAGCATAAAGCGATGATCTGGGAGTCCATGTGGGAAAGCCAACAAAATGAGAAGAAGGAGTATGTGGTTGAGCTTCAACATGATAATAGACTAATGGGACTCCCATCCCTAAAGGGGAAGAACAACATGAGTGTCATAAGTGCAAGAAGGTGCTATGAATGGGACAACTCATGTGGGTGAGAATGCTACCGGGTGACAATACTAGAGATGCAACTGGAGGGGTAAGTACTGCAGAGCCAGGAATAGGTATCCTAAAGGCCAATATCAGAGAGTGTGACTGGAGATGTAAATGCAATATAGCGGGAGAGACTACATGCCAGTTTGAGTAGATATACCTGAAGGACTGAGGTGAAGCGATGATGACCAAGTACCTGCACAGGGCACAACCGAATACCCAAAGTGAACAATATCTGAAGAGAATACCAAATATGGACATATATTAGATAAATGTGACAATGCGCATGCGTACCTGGGCATGATATGAGAAAAAGGTGCCCCGGGGGCTTAGGATGAAAAGTGGCCCAGGGATAGCCATGATGTAGGTGGCGGGATGCTGATGCCGTGGCTGAAGACGGTTCGCAAAATGGACGTCGTGGGCTCCCGGAATGGTGAGTGGAAGTTTGGCAAAAACCCTATATATAGCTATAGGGCCCACATTGCCACCTCATTTGTACTTTCTGCTACAGTGAGTTCCAGAGCAGATCTAGAGGAGATTGAGCGATTACGAGAGTACGAGGCGTCTGTTTCCCGGTGTGCGAGTGTCAGGTTAGTGGTCTGAACATCCTGCATAGTTATAGGTTTCAAATTTGTGGGCAGGGTAGGTACGGGGGGTCGTAGGGGGGATTTAATGGGTTTTTTGGCTAGGGGGTGGGCCCGAATGCGCGGGCGACTCAGGGAAAGGCGCGCGTGCGTGCACGCCTGTTCCTTGAATAAACGCGCATGAACGCGCGTGAGTGGGGAAAATAGGCGCGCATGGGTGCGCGCCTGTGAGGTAGACAGGCGTGCATGAGTGCACGCCTGTAGAGTGAAAAGGAGCGCTTTTAAGCGTGCCTGTGGGCATGACAGGCACTCCCTAGCACGCGCCTGTGAGTATGACAGGCGCGCTCTAGCGCGCGCCTGTATGGTGAACATGCGGGCGTGTGTGCGCGCCTGTCGGGTAAAAAACCGCGCCTTGGAGGCAAAGTGTTAAGGTGAAAAAATTAGCTTATTTGATTGAGTAGATGATTTACTAAGCTAATATAGGACTTTGGGTTGTATGCAGGTTGCGAGTATTGACCATGGATGTGCGGTGGCGCGAGAGAGACTGGGCAGAGTTACGTGAGGCGGTGGCCAATGAACCGCCGACAGATCGAGCAGCACTTCGATCATCTTTAGTAACCAGTGGGTTGCTAAATTTTTTTGATTGCTCTTTGGTACGAGCACATGAGTATTTTCTCTATTTTTTGATCGAGATGTGGAGTCCAGACCGACACTGCTTCCTCGTGCGAGGAGAGAAGATTGCCTTCACTGTGGTGGAGGATGTATACTTTCTGACTGGGCTCCCCTTTCGAGGGACACCGTTGCCGGCAGTGCCTGTGCTGCCGAGGGAGACTGATCTGCATGAGGTGGCCCAGTGGTACTGCTCAGGTGAGGATTACATGACCGGGTCATCTATGAGGATCAGTGGGATTGATTCTCTACTTCATCGCTGCATAGCCGCGATGATAGTACGCGTGTACGGGTCGCGAGCGACGTATCGGATCAGTGGTGCCAAGTTGTTGCTGTTGGAGAGGGTAGTGGTGGGTCGCGAGCGGTTTGCCTAGGGGTTGACCTTTCATGCGCAGATGATTGCGCATTTGGACCACTGTCGGTCCACGGGCCAGGGGGAGTTTGCTTTTGGCTCCATCCTGGTGGCTTTCTTTTTGGAGAGGGTGCTGATGTTGCGCCTGAGGGTGCTACTGGAGGCACCAGGGGTACGTGAGCCACGCTTGATGCGGTGGTGTCAGATTTTGATTCGTCACGGCGGTGGCGAAGGCGGGCACTACTTTATGGCGGAGGCAACGCAGATATGGTGGCAGATGTCGCAGGTCATTCTGCAGTTCCCCTATGCTGGGGTGGATTTTCGGGGGGACCCGGATATGGTGTTTCCTCCTGGGGAGGTGTTCGATCACAGAGGTATGTGATGTGTTTATGTTTTGTGATTTATGCTATTGATATATTAGTGCATATGTTTTAATGTATAGACATTGATATCATTGTTTGTTTGTTGATTGGTGCATGTGCAGATTTGGCACCTCGCGGGCGCGAGGTGGAGATGTATAGACCGCCAGTGCGGCGAGAGGGGAGACCTCCACGTGGGGAGAGGCGTCCCCGGGACGAGGCTGCTGGGCGACCAGCAGGGGTCGAGAGACCGGCGCAGAGGCACCGCTTTGATGACCCGGGTGCGGGGTCATCACATGCTCCTCCGGCTACAGCCGGAGGAGAGATAGAGTATTTATGCCGCCGTTTTGAGACAATGTTGCGGGATGTGCCTGAGGGCATGTGGACCCATATCCAGGATGAGGGATTCCTGGAGCAGTGTGTAGGGGTACCGGCACCTTGGCGGGGCCTAGTGCGGCGAGCAGCTGTGGCGGCAGCGATGACGAGTGGACGTCTGCCTCTAGGGCAGGAGGGTCTTGCAGGTGCACCACCACCACCGGCTGGAGCAGGCAGGGGAGGGCCACCACCTCCTCCTGAGGGAGGGGCAGCAGGGGGTGCGTTAGAGGCACCCTGATGTATTTTGTATTGTGTATACAGTTTTTTGATTAGGCTGGTGAGCCGATGTTTGTATCATGATGTGGCATGGGCCTGTGGGCCGATGTACTTTTTTATGTAAAAAATTTGGGTGGCCTAAGGGCCCACGCATATATATATGAGTATACATGTTTATGGAGATCCAAATGTGTTTTACATTTGTTTTTGGTTGATTTTTATGATGATATTTATTCTATATGCTGTGACAGGGTGTATGATATGTTTATGTGTGTGTGACTTGATGTGATATATGCCAATATAACACCATGTTAGGTATTTCATCTGTTGTTTGATTCAATTCTCTTGGAATATGTGTAAATGTAATGGAATCAAAATTTCGAGTCAATAATCTAACCTGCAGGTACTTGCGAAAGAGGCATGGATCACGTACACGATACACATTGTTGAGTTGAAGAACGACGAGCTGGGAGTCGAGAAGAACGCTAAGGTGACGAATATGATGATGCTGGGCGTCGGTCAGGAGGCCAATGACAGCAGTGTATTCGGCTTGGTTATTGGTTGCGGGTCCTAAACATATGCCGTTGGAATGTAGCAGTTCATGTGAAGGGGTATAAAGAGCCCAAGTAGCCGAAGCGAGATTTTGTGTCCAACGGCTGGCGCCGTCGACGTAGCCAATGTGGTAAGCTGGTGAAGGTGTCATCTGTCAACAGTACAAAGGATAGTTTAGATGAGGGAAAAAAATATTAAAAACGCTAGAAAAGAAAAAATAACCTAAAGTAGCATGACTACGTTTAAGCATAAAATTTCTTGAGGTATAACCCATTGACGGTTTCTTTGAGCGTGAGGCCGTCGGGGGAGGCCAGGATGTATGCGCCTTTGGTGAGGCAATGTTGGATGATGTAAGGGCCATGCCATAATGATTCAAATTTGCCGTGGCCAAAGGTATCGTGAGCGATATCATAAGCAAGGACAAGGTCGCCTTCGCGAAATGATCGAAGGTTGACATGGCGATCGAAGGTAGCCTTGGATCATTTTTTAGCTGCCTCATTGTTCTGTAATGAGGATCGACGATCCTCATCCAGAGACTCCAAGTTCAGCAAGCACTGTTCCATTGGAGCAGTGTCGGGTAAAAGCTCAATTGCAGTGCGAAGGGTGGGAATTTCGCACTCGATGGGAAGAGTTGCCTCGATCCCATGGACTAAGTGAAATGGCGTAAAGCCCGTGGCGGTCTTCACAGCCGTTCGGTAAGCCCATAGCGCAGAAAATAACATATGATGCCAATTAGTTTTGTGTTTATTAACCGTGTGTTGTAACATGGTCTTGAGGACTTTGTTGACTACCTCGACCTGTCCATTTGACTGTGGATAGTATGGTGAGGCAAACTCATGAGAGAAGCCTAACCGAGAAGAGAGCTCGACGAAGATCTCATTCTCAAAATGTTTCCCGTGATCGGAAATGAGTTGGAGTGGTACTCCAAACTAGGATATGACGTGATTGAAGAAGAAACGTGCTGCCGTGTCAGCGGTGTTGTTGAAGGTGGGCATGGCTTCGGCCCATTTTGTGAAGTAATCGACAACGACAACAATATATTTGTGACCATTGCTGGAGGGGGGATTACAAGTCATAAAGTCAATGCCCCATTTACAAAAGGGGCCTGCAGTAATGACAGGGTGAAGAAGGGCGGGGGGAGCACGGGCCTTGTTGGCATAGAGCTGATATTGCTCACAACGTCTCACAGCATGAATGCAGTCATGAAACAGGGTAGGCCAAAAGTAACCGGCCCAGATAATCTTTTGAGCCATGGAAATTCCCGAGAGATGGCCCCCACAAGCGCCGCTGTGACAGTCGTTTAAGACTCTGTTGGCCTCGTCAATAGTCAGGCAATGACGCAGAAGGGTGTCGACGCCCCGCCGATATAGGATGTCTCCAATGAGGAGATAGCGGGGGGCCTGATGGCGAATGCGCCGACGATCATCTTGTGATAGGTGGTTACCGAACTTTTGAGTTCGTAGGTAGACAAGGAGGTCGCCATACCAAGGATCATCCGACGCGATGTAAAAGAGATGTTCGTCAGGAAAGTCCGTGTTGACGGGTGCACTGGGTGTGTCAGAGGGGAGGACTGTGAAAATTTCGGCGAGAACGAGGGCCTTCTTACTCTTGGGTGTTGAGAATTCGAGGTCGTATTCCTAAATGATGACGATCCATCGGGCGAATTTGCTGTTGACTTGGCGACGGTTGAGAAAATATTGCATAGGGTTGGAATCTGCGACGACCTTGGTGGTGCGAAGCAGAATGTAGTGGCGCAATTTCTGAACTGTGAGGACAACTGCGAGAGCAAGTTTCTCTTCATGTTTGTACTTCAGGGGTGGTCCTGAGAGGTTCTTACTGACGTAATAAATGACGTGTTCACGATTGTCATCTCCGAGCTGGACGAGGATGCCGGCTACTGATACAGCTGATGCTGATACGTAGAGGATGTAGTCGCGGTTGTAGTCAGGTGCACTAATCAAAGGTGCACTGGACAGTGCAGTTTTTAGGTCGTCAAACGACTATTGGGCATAGTTGTCCCAATGAAAAGGGATGTCGTGACGCAGTAAGCGAAGAAAACCATGTGCGCGTATAGCGTAATCTGGAACAAAGCACCTAAGAAAGTTGGCTTTGCCCTGTAGACTTTGTAGCTGTCGCAAATTCTGAGGAGGTGGAATTTCTGTGATGGCTTGGACTTTGAGGGGGTCTACGGTGATACCACTTTGCGAAATGATGAAACCGAGGAGGCGCCCTGCGGTGACGAAAAACACACATTTGAGAGGGTTCAAGCGAATGTTATACTGACGACACCGTTGAAAGATGATTCGTAAATCATCGAGGTGTTGAGAACGCTTCTTGGATCGAGCGGTGAGGTCGTCTAAGTAAGCGAGGATGATTGCAGCCAGATCATGAAAGATGTATGTCATTGCGCGCTGAAAAGTTGCGCTGGAGTTTTTGAGGCCGAAGGGCATGACACGGTACGCAAACGTACCCCAGGGGGTAATGAATGCAGTTTTGTATTGATCGGCGGGGTGAATCTGAATCTGGTTATAGCCAGAGAATCCGTCCATGAAGGAGAGAGCTTCGTGGCCAGCGCAGTCATCGATAATTTGATCGATAAAAGGCTTTGGAAAGTTATCTTTGGGACATGCATTGTTGAGATCACGAAAGTCGGTGCAGACACGAATAGAGCCCTATTTTTTGTCGACGGGTACAGGGTTAGAAACCCAAGACGTATAAGCGATGGGGTAAATGAATCCAGCTGTGCGCAGTTTGTCGATTTCGGCTTTTATAGCCGCGGCCTTGGCTGGGTGTAGTGGTCACTGTTTCTGGCAAACTGGTGTGATGTCAGGCCAGGTGTCGATGCGGTGTTCGACAATAGAAGGGTCGATGCCAGGCATCTCCGTGTATGACCAGGCGAATATATCCCGAAATTCCTGGAAGAGGGCTTTGTAGGCAGTGATTTCCTCAGGAGTGCAAGCTGCTCCAATGATGATTTCTTCGATGATTCCCGGTTTAATGGAAATGTTGATTTTGATGGTGGGGGAAATGTTAGCCAAATTCCCTTCTTCAAAAGCATCGGGTGCAGGAATAGGGTTTTTGAACCAATCGATCGGTCCCGGTGGGATAAAATCTTTGGTTTTGACCACGTAAACTGGGTTGAGGGTCGGAGGTATGAGTGCTGCCTGTGGAAGGAAGAGTGCACGATGATGTAGTGCGTCCCAGGGAGAGTCTGGGCGTTGTAGCTCTTCCAGGATTTCTTCGTCACAGTGGAAATGACGGGAATATAATGGATCATGGGGAGTGATCTCCGTGACAGTGTGGTTCCCCCCTGCTGTGGAAACAGAAGAGGACATAGTAGGAGAGGGTTCACTCGACATAAACCATATATTGAGGTACTGAGGGGTACCCGTGGTGGTGGGATGGCGAGTTTCCGTACAGGAATGAGCCGGAGAGTTAGGTTGGTTACGGGGTAAATCCGTGGATACGTCATCTAAGAACCATGGAGGCGTTGGAAGTACCGCAGGCTCGGGAGAAATGACGTGAAGATCTGCCAGAGATGAAGTAAGATCAATTACCTTTGCTACGGGGTGGTGTCGTAGGGCCAACTGCCGGTGCCAATATTCGATGATCATCGGACATTGGTATGTGAAATGAGCTAAGGAATTGCACAGAGAGCACGGGCATCTCATGCGTTCATTAACTGAAGTAGTGACATATCGAATGTCAGTGATAAGTGTTGTGGATGTCGTAGCAGGGCGTGGGTTGTTCTGAAAGTCTCGGCTGATGATAGCTAATGCCTGTCGAAAATGAGGCAGTTGTGGACAATGATGGGTGTAATGGCCATACTCAGAACAGATGGCACATGCAAATTTGGTCTTCAACCCTTTGCTACTGGAAGGTTGAGTGGTGGTCGTAGTAGTGAGTGGTGTGGGGGTTGGGTTGGGGGGAATCAAATTCTGTAACTCCGATAGTGATGGGAAATTGTTGGTTTGGTGGCCGTCCTTATCGCACAGCGCGCAAGGTGGTCGGATGCGCAGAGGAAGTGGAGCTGTGGGCTCCTTCTTCGCTCTCCTGCCCCCAGCTGTAATAGGGGGAGTAGGGAGTATAGGAGTAGTGGGGGCATTGGGAGTAAGCACAGGAATTGTCATGGGAAGTCCTGCCTTTGGGCGAGGGACCATCTCAGGTGGATGTAAGTACCACACTGGGATTGCTAACACCATGTTGGGTAGTGTAAGCGTTGCGGCTACTTGGAAAGCTTCTACTCCAGGAGGTGGGTAGAAGAAGGGAATTTGAGTGAGGGGTCGGGGGATTGTCTCCCAAATGGGACTAGGCCCCGGAGGGGTTGTAGATTCGTTGATTATGGGGGTCAATGAGTTCTTAGGAGGCTCCTGTGGGAGTGATGCTACGACTGCTGAGATGTCAGGACTACTTGAGGCCTCCTGAGAAGGATGGGTATCCTCCGTGGGAGTTTTTTTAGACGTAACGACACATACTTGATTAGGGGGAAGGAGTGGTGGTGCTCCGTGGTATGTCCCTAACAAGGATGGGTCTTTGAACATCCCAGGACCCATCTCAACGAGTGGATATACTTCGTGGTTGGCATGAATGAATGGAAGGATGTTATCGAGACTGGCTGATGGGTTTGGCTCGTAATGTGTAACTTGGTCAATGGTTACTTTCTTCCCGTTGTGGGGGAACATAATTGTCCGAAAGACGGATGATGCTACGACCTTCATGGAATACATGTAAGTACGGCCAAGCAAGATATTGTAATCAAGTTGAGCGTCAATAACTTCAATGTCGATGAGAATGGTTTTTCCCTCGAGTTCTACGGGGACATTTTGAAAAAGCCCTTCAGGAGATGATGGTCTTCCGTCATAGGCTCGTAATGTGATGGCGGAGGGTAAGAGTTCTGGGGAACCAAGTTTCTACCATACTATTTTGGACATGATGCATGTGGATGCCCCTTCATCGATGATACATCGATGGACGGTGATGTTTTGTATCTTGACCGGTATTTGAATTGCAACTGCGGCGGGAAGACACGGTTCGCAGCTATCAAGGTCGAAGGTGATAAGTCGAGTATCTACAGGGTCGACTGCTCCCATGGCGGAAAGGAGTGATTTCCGTTGTTTTGGACATGTCTGGAGGACTTCCAGAACTGACATAGCAGCCGGGGATTGTGCCAAGTCATCTACCAAGCTATAGTTATGTGCGGCCCGAGCCTGTGGGTTGTGGACATTCCTGCGCAATGGGATGCGAGGGATGTGCAATGGTGGTTCGGTGGATGGGCGAGGGATCACCAACGAAGGTCTCGTCAATGTAGGGTTTGTTTCTGCAACTGTAGGAGTGGACTCAGCTGATGTAGGGTACTGACGATTACGTGTTTGCAACAGGATTTCCTCCTCGCTGGTGAGGAGAATTGTTCGCTCTGCAGGGTTATTGGGATTGTGGTATTGGCCCACTTGAGGTGGGGGATGTTGAATATCCTATTGGGTGTTTACCACAGCTTGATGTGGAATAGGATTTTGCAGCACGGCGGGAGGAGGTTGTTGTCCATATTGTTGTTGTGCCTGCTGAGGGGCAGGTTGCGCGGGAGAAGGGGGAATACTCCCAGAGTCTTTCAACCTATTGAAATTAGTGATCTGTGGACAATGGTGGGTGTAATGACCGTATACGCCACAAAGAGCACAAGGGTGGATGGTTTTAACAGTGTTTCACCCTTGGCGTTTGTTTTTATTGCCCCCCTGGGGGTTTCGGTTCCCTTGGTTTGGGTTGCCCTCAGGGGGTGGATGTTGTGGGGGTTGACTCCCGCCTTGACCAGGATTATTGTTGTTCTTGTTCCTTCCTTTCCTTCTGTTATTATTTGAGGGATGAGTGGGGTTGGCTGTATTTAATTGTTCAAAATTCTGGTATTGTTGAGCAGCGGAAGGTTGAACAAAATTCACCCCTGTATTTGGATGTGGGGGAACCATGGGTATTGAGGGGTCCCATACATCGGTGGTGGCTGGGGTTGTGGGATATAATGCATGGTAGCACCTATTAGTCCGTCTGCGGAGTGAGACATCCCAGGTTTGTCTTGGCCGAATGGCACAGGTTTTGGAAGATCAGGGAGTACTGTGTACAAATATCCTGACTGTGCATAGATGAGGTCATATTGCTGGGATTTACTAATGGCTTCCTCTTCAGATTGTGGGAAGGTGGAAGCTACATCCTTTCCGAGGAGAGCGACAAGTGATCTGAGAAACCAGTCAAGACATTGCTGCTTGGTGGTTTCTGCTTTGCATAAACTACGTCGCCTACGCCACTCATGAATGTGGTCAGCAATGTGGGTGGCTGAGGACTATTTGAAATTGGATAGTAGTTCTAGACCATTGTCATGTCGGATAGGTAGTTGGAAGAAAGTAAAAAATGCTTTGGCCAAGGATTCAAAGGTCGAGTGGGACCCTGATTTTTCTTCAACATACCATTTGGCCGATGGTCCGGTAAGTGTGCGTTGGAAAAGACGCAATCTGACAGAGTCTTCCATAATGCTGTTGGAAGAACACCATAAGTGAAAGGTCATGACGTGGTTGGCGGGGTCATCCCCTGCCTTCCCTTCAAACTTTGGTATGTCTGAAGGAAG
>ML788628.1:422226-438741 GCA_009831015.1 Picea engelmannii
AGTAGGTGATCTCGTCTTGAAATGGGACAAACCGCATGAGGGAAAGGGAGAGCACACGAAATTTCAAAACTTGTGGCTTGGACCGTTTTTAATTGCTGAAAAGTTGGGTCCCAGTTCTTTTCGATTGCAAAATCTAGAAGGGCAACCTGACACCTATCCGATGAATGGCCAAGCCTTGAAAAGATACTTTGCTTGATGACAACCCTTGTATATTATGTACATATTTTTCTTTTGTTTTCTTTTTCGTTTGCTTTTTGTTTTTGATCTTCCCTTTGAGTTTCTCAGATTGTGTTTTTTTGGAAATAGACATACCTGTGTACTGAGCTATTCAGACAAAGAAAAAAGAAAATTCCTTCGCTGAAATAACTGCTGAGAAAATTGTATAAACATCAATGGTATATTTCTGAAATTTATATCTGTGTTGGCAAAAAGTCTGTTGTTTGAAAGAAGTTGACTGATTTCGATCTCTGAGTAAAACTTGTCATGATAATATATTATCTTTTTACATTGTCCCTATTCCTTAAGGGAATGACTCAAAAGATGTCTCCCTGCCTTAGAAAGTTGTTTTTGTAAATGAAACATCTCTGGATCTTAATAAAGGACAATGCTAAAAAATTCTGATGAGGTCTGAAAAAATGTGTTAAAATATCATGATTTTCAACATCACCCTGCTCAACTATATATCTTTGAAGAAAAAAAAAACAAAATAAATTAGTAATAAGAGCTGTGGGAAGTGCTTGTAAACCCGTCGGGATGCTGAACAGGTCTACTAGCAGTGGGTAAATGCATGCATGACGCCAAGACAACTTCGTCGGGGTACTGAACAGTACCACTGGCAACGAAGCAAGGTCAGGTATATGAAAATTTGCAAAAAAGGAACCTCTTAACCATAAAACGTCCTTTATTCTGATCTAGAACTTCTTGACAGGATAAAGATGTCAGAGTGGGTTAAATGGAAACCCTGTCGAGGCTATGGACGTCTACTAGAAGCAGTGGCTCTGTCAATAATATTGGAGATTTTATCTTTAATATCGTGACTCACTGGTCTTAAGACTGTTATCTATTTTCATCTTTTAAAACACTGCTGGAATAGTTGGTTAATGATGATGTTTATACGATTTTCTGGTTGTTATTTTTTGAGTTAGAATTATCTTTGCTGTCCTAATATTAATTTGTTCTTTTGGCAAAGATAACTGCTTCTACCAGTGTGTCACCATTATTGGAAGCCAATTAACATTTTTCCGCTGTCCTTATAAGCTGCCTACACCAATGTTTTGCAAACTGTAATTTTTCGTCGCAATTTTCAAATAAATGACACTTTTATTTTTGCGCTATTACACACTTACCTTCGTTCTTGTTTTCACGACTGTAAGCATGAAAAATTGGTCTTTCGAAGTCACATTAAAATCTTCACTGAATTTTCGTTATCATTCTTGTCGATATGCCCATTGCATTTACATTTTACTTATCATTATGCAGTTGGAAAAACCCCTTTGATCTGTACTCATTTGACATTCTTTGATTGATTATGTAATTTTGTTTCATGAGTGATTGAGTTGTGATGCATTGGCAATTGGATTTACATGTTATTTGATCAATTCACTTGGCATATTGATTAAATGAAAAAGCATTGGTGTTATGGTTTGAACCCTTGGTGTGAATCGTTTCATACAACACTTGGTATTGGTTTCGATTTGTGTGTTTGGTTTTGAAACTATGGCATAACTTTTGATTGCACGAATGGTTTATCCACTTACAAAAGGTTTCGATTGATTGATTGAAGTGGCATAGTTGTAACACATATGCGTTGTGATTTGAATAGTTGAAAGTGCCGACGGTTGTAGCATGGTAATGACTATTATGTATGGACAAAAATAGCTCCACCACCTTCGCACGATGTCATTAATGCCTTCCCTTATCCCTGTTTCACCTCTGCTAGCATCGAGTAAGCCTGTGAATACTCTGCTCCGACGTATGCTATGATTCAAACCCTGGTTCGTTCACATCACTCACCGTGTGCTCTTCTCCATGGCACCAGTGTTGCGGATTGAGCCGAACGGTAGTCAAGCCTTGCTATTGTTCGATAACACCTGGAAAGATTTACAAGATAGTGGTTGGCTCACGTTTGTACAGAGGTTTGAGGGTTTTAATCTGTTTGTTGCACAAACAGATTAAATAGGTGTAGGGCCAAAATAGGTGACATTAAGCTTGAAATAAATGAAGAGTTCATTAGCTCTACCAAAATAGGTGTAGGGCCAAAATACATGGGTGTAGCTCTACCTGACTTTTGATGGGTGTAGGGCCAAAATAGGTGACATTAAGCTTGAAATAAATGAAGAGTTCATTAGCTCTACCACAAGGTTAGCATCCACGGGCCAACAATGGTTTAAAAACTCTAAAGTTGAGGAGGTGCCATGGCCACTACTATTCGTCTCACAAAAGGTTACATCCTGTGATAGAGGTATGTCGATTTCCATGCTTAAACCAAGGTGGCATGATCTTTTGATAGTGGTTAAACAATTCGTGACCTGTGAGGGTCAGTATGGATTGGTTTTTCTTTACCACCTTCAACTATTAATGAATTTCATGGGTTATCCATTGAACATGTCATTTTACTTCCAACGTAGCCTTTATAAAATGGCTAAGAGGTTTAAACGAGAGAAGGCCGATAGTAGCTTGTTCCACCACGGCCTAATCAGACTCATCGTTGTTCACCACTTAAATCTTCACGATGATAGTTGGAAAGATTTTATCTCTCGAAATGGTTTTGCTGATATAGAGCCTATCCAAATTGACAAGCCTGTGGATAGTGAAACTAAGGTTGAGCCACCCACGCCTTTCCATGTCCTACAACCCTCTCCCAAAACCTTGGTCGACCCTGATATCGATCTACCCGACATCGCAATAGACAAGACAGAGGCTGTTAAAAAGCCTATGAACAAAAAGGTCAAGGGAAACCCTACTGTCGATGGCAAAGGTAAATAGAATGCTCGACTTATATCGAGACTTGCTAGGAATAAACCTAAACCTAGTATTGATCAGAAGCCCATAGTCCTTAGTGAAGATTCTGACTTTGATATTGAGCACTTCTTGGTTAGTGAGTACCCTTAATCCCAAGGCTTGTGCTCCGAGCCACCCTATGACTTCGTTTCTAATTTACCCCCTTGCCTAAGGAACAATCCTAGTTACCCTGGGATCAAGCTTCCTAGTGAAACCCTCGGTGATCTAACCAAACCCTCGACTATTATTTCGAAGCACGGGCAGTCATCAAGTGACCAATGTAATGTGTGGCTGGAACACTACTATACTGACGTCCCCTTATTACAGTCGAAAATAAAATCATTGGAAAATCAAGTTACAATGTTGACTAGTGAAAGGGACAAGCTTCAAGCAAATGATAGGAAGCATAAAACTACTGGTTCCATCATATTTAGGAATGTCGAATCGGCTAAAGCCTTCGTCAATTCCAAACTGTTATAACCAAGTTGTCTTCTCATCATCCAGGTATGAATTTTGATATCATTTTCGTTTTGTGAATTGCTAGGATTAATATAATGATTTGAGTTTGGTTTTCAAATAGCTCTGTCCATCATTCGAAATGACTCTGTCATAGTTTTTTGGATCTTGTACAATTCTTTCGCTTTGCTAAAATTAAATGAAGTTTTTATTTGGTTACACGATTTGGTCGTGCCTAGTTTAGCAATTGATTGGTTTTCACTGGGTTTGATTCGTTTGTCTGTTGGTTTGAGTTAATGAAATCTATGGTGTTTTCTTTCAGTTGGATTTAGTTTATATCTAACCTGAATAAGAGATTTTTATGCTAAAATTAGAGCATAATCATTTTTTGATTTGGTATGATTTCGTTGTGGTTGGATTATATCGGCTCTAATTTAGTTTTTATGGTGTGATTTTGGAACGATTTCGTAAGTTTGAATTGTTATGATCTTTTAATATGTTATGTGATGTAATCTTCTAATCAGGAATACAACTCTGTTCGACTCCGATTTTGAAAGAACGACTCTGTTTTGTATGGAAACGATATTCTCATTTAGCCTGTGCAAAATATATCTTCGCCGAAATCATGGAACTGTTTTGATTCACAACGACTATGTTAAACTCAAACTGTTCGATTCGCTCTTGTTTTGATTGGATTGCTCCGGATCTTGAGTTAACACAATTGTTTTTATGAGTTGGATTCGTATCGAAAATAGACTTGATGCTGCTCTGTTGATTTTAATTTTCAAAACGAGTTTGTTAAAATCAGATCGATATAGGTCATCTCTGTTGAATTTGTATGATGAAATTCGGTTAATAGTTTGTTTTGAAATGAATTCAAGTAATAATTTCGTTGAAAATCAATCGATTTTGTCCGCCCCAATTAGCAATAATAAATGATTGGACAACTCTTACAAATCCTGTTATCAATCGATTGATTTCATTATGATTTCGTTTGTGATAATTTACACACCGTTTTTGATTTGATTCGCTAACGGCATGGATCGTTTGTTTATGTTAATACAGTTATATCAATTTGAAAATGATCTTGTTGTTTTCGTATGGATTCGATCATGTTTCCTATTGATGGATGAGGCAGCATAAACGATTGCCTATGATTTGTTTAACTGTATCGATTTCAATTTGATATGAAAACGATTTCATTATTGTTCGATACGATTTTGTATACCTGAATTGGTAACGAATTAAACAGAGTATAGCTATCTAGTTTATCATTTGATTTAGTTTGTTCAATTTGCATACAAGTGTCGATTTGAATAAGGATTTTAGCAATCAAATATCTTTTGATAGTTTGAATTTAATTATTTAAAATTTGAATTGATTTTAATATAATTCTGTGTTTGATTTAGACCAGCTACAGAATCGTAAGATTTTGTAGCTAGTCATTAGAATTAGATTTTTATCAGTTTTTATCAACAAAATATCCTCTTAACTTGTCCTTTTTTGACCTCTTTCAGGTACATTTGAATTGCATTAGGTATGTTGTGGCAGCCTTGGAGATATTTGTGTGATATAGTTTTTATTTTAGGTTGTTAGTTTAGTCAAACTTGGTATATTTTCCCAGATTTATGTAAACAGTTTTGATAACTTCCACAGGGATGTTTTACCCTGTGGGAGGTCTTTAAATACTTATTACTTTTTGTAATAAGGAGCATCCTCACTTGTGGGAGAACCAGGCTATGGATTTCTAATACAAACTGAGACAAGAGTTGATGTCTTGCTACAACTTTCGCTTTCAATATATCAAACTTTTGTTTCAAGTTTATGCATGTCAGTTTGTAGTTGATTATAGACTACTTTAGCTATCACAATCTATTGTAGGATGATATGATTTGATTAATGTGTTATCCATATCTTATCTCTTTCATTATTTAAAAAGTACAACAATTACTTTGTTTCAGTTAATGAATCATAGATTTCTCTTCTTCGTTAATTGAATCATTTCGTATAGATCTTTGCATACAGGTTTATCTAACTGTGAAGATTTATAAATCATAAGATTGTTGTAATTTTTATGTCTTGTTTGTCCTGTAATCATATTTGAAGATCACTGTAGCTTATTGTTTACGACAAGCTCCTGGATAATTCGGTGCGGGTTTCATCCCTCCGATCAGCTAAGACAATCATTACACACAGGACAAACCTGGAGCGTTACTTCAGGTCAATTTGTTTTTTAGTATTTAATAGTTTATTTGTTAGTATAGTTTAAGTAGTTTAGTTAGATTTATGTGTAGTTTAGATTTGTAGTTAGAGTTAGTATATTATTTGTTAGTTTAGTTAGTTTTTGTTTTATTTCTTTTCATAAAATTATAAAATCAAAAAAACAATAGCTCTCACTGTCTTAGGACAGAATGCAAATGAGTTTTTCAGGTTTTCATTCAAATCTGTAAATTGTTAATATTGTACATTTTGTGAATAAGATTTATTTCTGTTAATAGTTAGATAGTTGATTTCTTAGAGTTAGTATAGTATTAGATAGTAGATTGTATATAGAATAGTTAGATTTGTTTTAGTTTGTTTTAATTGTTATTTTTAGTTAGATTAGTTAATTTAGAGTAGTTTTCTTTTTGTTTTCTTAGGACTTAGATCGACTAACGGAGTTGCTAAACCCGTCAGGGTGAGTTATCCCAAACGACTTGGGTTATTAGACAACCCTGGACCAGATCCACTCTCCCAGTTGATGGATGGTCAATTTCGCCCGTCAAAAGTGTTGAACTAATATTTTCCTTAGTACCCCTTTCTCTTATTTGATGTGTCACCCTTGCTGCGTTGGCATAGCTGTCAAACTCTTCATTTTCTTAGTACCTATTTCTCCTTGTTGACAAGGCACATGTGTCAAAATTATATTTTTCTTAGTACCCCTTTATATGTGTTGATGTGTCACCCTTTTTTGTGTGGCATACATGTTGAACTTATCTTTTCGTTTGTACCCATTGATCTTAGGTGACATTTCACCCTTGCTGAGTTGGCATAGATTTCGACCTCTTTGTTTTCTTAGTACCCATTTCTCCTTGTTGACATGGAAAATGTGTCAAACTTTTATTTTTCTTAGTACCCATTTATCATTGTTGATGTGTCACTGATCTAAAAATAGTGGGCTGACTTGTTATTCTATGCAAGCACCCTCTACTTCATGAAAATAAAACTTTATAGGACCTTGCTCCATGTGTTAAAATATGCAAGATAAATTATGTGCGAAGTTTATGCATCTTCTTTTAAATGTTCATGTGTGAGGAAATGTTCTTTTAAATGGTTAAATATGTGCTTTAAATCAATACAAAGAAAAAATAAATTGCAACAAATAAACCATCAAACTCACAACAAGAATAACATGATAAAGGAGTTCACCCCTCTCTGGGCTACATCTCCTTGAGCCTCCATCAATGGACTTGACTCTCTAGGATTAATTTGTCAAAGATTATTTTACAAGATGCTGCTCAACTCCAATGGAAATTCTGACTGTACCATTGGGATTAGAATACATACAAACCCCAAAAATGACTAATAGAACTATGAAAACGGATCATGGCTCATCCGGGCATGACCTCTTCTACATCTGGCCTTAAGCTTCCCTGAGCTTATTTTTGGAAAAACACACCTGTAAAAGTCCTCAAATGGATATAAAACCTATCCCAAAGTGTTCAGAGCATAATAATTAGTCAAAAATGATTATTCAATCACAGAAAACAAGCATAGGCTCATCTGAGCATGACCTCAAACAATGAGGGCTTCAAGCTCCCTAGAGCTTCCTGAAACTTCAATGGTTAAAAAAATACAAAAGAAGTCTTCAAATGGATTTGAAAATAGTTATAATGGATTCAGAATGTCCAAAACCCCCTAGTTGGGCTTTTACGACACCTCATTTGGCCAAAAAATGAAGAAGATAGGCCTCCTGCCATTTTCTTCCTTCAAGCTTGCTGTCTTTGGTTCACCAACACGCACCTCTGTGTGCTCTAACCAAGAACACGTTCCAAATTCATGCTAAAACCTAGCACATGTTCATAACTAGAAAAATATTCAAACTGTAGGATGGTTATGGGTGCACCTAGCCCCTAACCGTCAAGGGTCAGGTCGTATGACCCATGCGTCCACACGTTAGCATTAACATAGGCTCCCGTTACATAAGACAATGGTCAAAGGCCAAATGGTGGGTCGTTGATATAACTATTGGAACAAACACAACCGTGCGCATGTGCACCCATATGATATAATATGGGTTATATGTAACATATCGTGCGACCAAGGGTTGGGGCTAAGCCCCGACCCGGTCGCACCCCAAACCACACGCATATACAAACATATATATATATATATATATATATATATATATATATATATATATATATATATATATATATATTGCACCATATATATAACAAGGAACAACTGGTGGCACGCCAGTTGGCATCTCTTTGCCAAGTCTTTTCCCCTACCCAGAGGTTGCGGGGTTGACTCTGACCAATGACATAAGTTTTAAACCAATAAATGGATGACATGTGGCAGCCATTGACTGGGCCACGTGTTGTCATTCCATTCATTTCCAAACATGCCAAGTCACCTACCAACTATCCGAATGCCTGTCTTCCACGTGTCATATGGCCTGCCACATGTCGTACAACCTGCCACGTCAGCGTGTACGGACTGTAAAATCAACACAATTTTTTTACCTGTTTGTAAATTTGAACAGAACATGATATCTCTCGCTCTCGACATCCGTTTGAACCCAAACGAGTTGCGTTGGGTTCATAATGATGAGGCCTATGCTCTCATTCAATTTGAGGCAATTTTGAGAACTTTTATTTTTGAGCTAAAATTTGACCCCTGGTCCAGATTTTGATCACGCCTTCCCACTGAAAGGATTTTGGACCCACAAAATCTTATGATTATCTATATGAGATTCAATACTCCTCTTCTTTCAAGTTCTATCAACTATTTCTACTTGAAAAGTCTTTTGACAATCACCTGGATATCTTGACATGCCTTGCACTGCAACTGACTATGTCCTTCAACCACTGTTCTTTGGCTGCTGCTGACCCACTGTTCTCTTTGTGCTTGGAAGACTGCCAACCTTCCCATTGAGAATCAAGTCCCCCTTGTGAACTCTTTGACGTCAACACAATTATCTCTCCAATGGCTGCAAAAACTTTCCTGCGACATCTTGTCACAAGACAAGAAAACCATCAATCTTGAAAACAAATTTATACAAGACTGAAAATGATGTCAACAAAGTCTTTTTCTCTTCAAGCAAATGATCACATCTTGTACTTCATCAAAGTACATGTCATTTTCCTGCATCTTGGTGTACTCAAAATCAACTTACAAGTCAACAAACACCATCGACTAAACACAAGTCGAAAAACATGATCAACACAACATAGTCGTCAGACAATCATCAACACTAGTCGAGACTCATTTGAAACATATCAACCTTTCCAAAATGACAAGTCGACAAACATTATACACAATCATGTTATAATCATGAGCCATTCATGATGAACTATCACCAGTTCACTGCTTACTCATACACACAAAAACAAATCCATGTGCATGACTCTTCAACTCTCCTTCCAATACAAACATAAGTACATAAACCCAAAAACATGTGGGTACATAAGAGCTGAACATGAAAAAGATATATGGCTGTAACAAGTGAACATCATATCCATCTTTTACATCCTCCTAGCGACATTGTGCAACAAACAAGAATGCCTTCAAATGAATTTCATTCACATGCAACTTGCATCATACAAGTTATGATAAACTGCTGCACCTTGTCATACTCTCAACATAAATGCACCCATAAGGTTGAAATATGCATCTACAACAGAAAATGCAAGCCTTACTTGCTCAAGAAATCCAACCATTTCTTACCAAGCCAACTCAATGGTGACTTTTTCTACTGAAAATTGTCCTCTTGTGAATCATATTGACACACATCGATGATGGAATCTCCTCTTGATCCAAAATCGGATCCAGAAGCCTGACAGGGCTCAAAAAGGCTCAAAAATTAAAGTGCTCAGAATCCAATAAAACCAATTCCATTGTGTCCGTCTCGTCTTCCTGATTCCGGCCATATATTTACTTTGTCAAATGGGCTTCGTATGCGAAAGATATGGCATTCTGTCCGAAAACCCAAACAGGGAAAAAAAAAGTGGATGACTGTATAGTCCGTACAGTCCCACGTGGTAGGCTGACTATACAGGACGTACAAATGACATGGTAACTTTTGGTGATGACACGTGGAAGGTGACAGGGAGTACGACATGTACAGTTGGACCAGTCAGAGGGTGAAATGTGTCACCACTGTAAGGGTGACATGTGGCACATGCTGACGTGGCATGGATGACATCAGTAGGTTGACTGGGCAGGTACAGTGACAGGTGGAAGAGTACATGGCAGGCACATGGATGAATCAATGCTCGATAGGTGGCAGTTCTATATTGGTTGTTGAGTTTCCACGTGGCCTAGTCATGGGCTGCCACATGGCACCCTTTGGTTGGCTCGTTCGGGTTATGCAAAATTATGGGTTCACCACCGGGGTCAAACCCCCGACCTCTTCTCGGCTACATACTGGCAGGACTAGGATAACCACCCGCTCCACTGGTATGAATTAATAGGCATGTGGCAAACAATGTATATGAGTTTGTTCAAAGTAATATTCAGGGGCACGATTTATTATATACCATGTAACCACACCATATAGCCAGGAGCGCGAAAGTATGGGACTAGCCTCGTTTCTTTGCGGATATGATCCTATCCACCACCAATGGACCGGGGGCTATCCCTACCAAAAGGGGCACGGGTTATGACTGTTAGCCCGAGGATCTATGCAGAGCCCCAAGAACCAGGAGCCAACACGAGAATGGGCCAACGCTTAGCCCTTTGGGCTAGCGCTTGGCCAAAAATAACTCATATGACCCTGTTTTGAGGGCGCGCACCCAGCTCTAGGGGGATACATAGCCTATTTTTAAACAAAAGTGGGTTTTCTCCGATGTTTTGGAATTTTAATTGATTTTTATGCCTGTAACTAATGGATTTTATCCATTTTTGGGAGATATTGGGCA
The DNA here is from genome assembly GCA_009831015.1 of Picea engelmannii. Lineage (NCBI taxonomy): Eukaryota > Viridiplantae > Streptophyta > Pinopsida > Pinales > Pinaceae > Picea > Picea engelmannii. The sequence goes on from ML788628.1 coordinate 432,807, forward strand.
TTTTTGGAGCCCAAATTTTGGGAGGAAGTTGGGGATGGATAACCAACTTCAAATCTATAAACACCAAGCCTGTTTGAGGCCATAAAAGAGGATTAAGAGCAGAGTTATGATGAAGGGAAGCCAAGCCAAAGCCATTTTTATGCAGGGAAGTTATTGAGGAGCAAACGCTTGCGGGCCATTTCTGGGAGCTCCAGACATCCGTTTTGCGTGCTGTTTTCTTTGCTAGGTTCTAGAGATCTGGAAAAACATGACCAGATCAGTCTTGTAGCCAATTGGCACTATTGTGATGTACTTTTGAGCTTTTGAACAGAAATAAAGAAGCCTCCCCCACAGAGACAAAGGCCCGGAGACATAGGCAACGTTGTGCCAAACTCCGTTATCAATTCTCGTGTTATGGTTTGCTATTTATTACTTTATTTCAGATATGAATATGTGTATATGGCTGTCATAATTCCTCTCTTTTCCTCATTCTTTCATTAATCTTCTCATATGGTTAATTAACACATGCAAATTAAAAACTCAACCATAGTCATTAAAAGATCCTACGGATCAAGTGGTATCAGAGCTAGTTGACGTTTGGATTTGAGTTTTGCATGTTAACCAAGGAAAATATACAACGTGGTGAAGGTGATCTTGTTGCAAAGAATCCATTAATTTGATTGAGAAAGAGAGCTTCTCACAACGAGAAGATGGCATCGGAAGAAGGGATTTCTTAGGATGAGAAAGAGTTCTGGAAAAATTTCCTTGCTATGTCGGAGATGGTGAAAGTTTTGTATGAGGATTAATTGGAATGAAAGAGACCAGTTTTGGATGAATCTTCAAAGGGAAAAAGTGACGAGGAAGAGGATCATCCTCAGATTCCTCCTTCACCTCCATCATCACCTCCTTCTTCTCCTTCTTATTCAAGTTCAAGTTCTAAATCTAGTGGAAAGAAAAATGTTCATAAGAATAAGAATGAAATGCCATTGTTAAAACTTGATGTTAAATTTGAGTTGCCCATATATGATGGTGAAGTAAATGCAGAAAAAATTGACAATTGGATCAGGCAGATGGAGGTTTACTACAGTGTACAACAGATCAAAGATGAGGCCACACAAATCAAGTTGGCATCTTTGAGACTTCCAGGTACAACTCTCATATGGTGGAAAAGCAAGTTGCAAAAGGGAACGCAACAAGTGGGTAAGGTATTTCCATCATGGAATAGTTTCATTTCTGCACTTAGGAAACAATTCTATCCTTTGGGTTATAAAGAAAAAACATTAATTGAATGGCAATCTTTAAAACTAAGAAAAGGACAAACAATGCAAGAATACACCGATGGATTTCGAAAAATGGCATTAATGTTAGATATCCCTTTACAAACAAAAGAAACTCTTATGAAGTATATAGGAGGTTTACCTTGATGAGGTTTCTGTTCAAGCTATGTATATTGAAGCAGGAAAAGCAGGTGTGCCAGGGGAATCATCGTCTTCAAGGAAAGAGGACACGAGGAAAAGGCATGGAAAGAATGAAAATGCAGTGACGAGGAAGGAAGGAAAGCCCTCTTACAAGCATTGCAAGAAAGAGGGACATGATGAGGACAGATGTTGGCAATTGCATCCTGAGAAGAGGCCAAAGTGGTTCAAGAAAAAGAAGGGAATGMAAACAGTGGCAACGACAACAAAACCCACCGACTTGGGATCGGATTCAGGTGATGAATCAAAGATCTCATTGGTTGGTATGATAGGTAAAATTGGTGAAGGCATTGATTGTAGAAACAACTTGTTTCATATAAGGGTAATCATGCGACACACTAAGATAGACACATTAATCGACAATGGATCTCAATCTAATCTAATCTCAGAAGAATTGGTTAAGCAATTGGGGTTAAAAACACAACTACATCATAAGCCTTACACACTTAAATTGATAAGCAATCATCATCAAATGCACATAACAAAGCAGTGCACAATCAAATTTGCAATTTCATCTAAGTATGTGGACGAAGTAACATGTGATGTAGTGCCGTTAAGAGAATGTGGAATGGTCTTAGGTAGTCCATACTTATATGATCGTAAGGCAATCTTCTACAGAACAAAGAATCAATATCAATTCACTAAAGCAGGTCAAGATTATGTGGTTCATGCTCATCATGTTAAAGAAAATAAAACACTTCAAACAATGGACAACTAAAAAAGGTAGTGCAAGCAAGAAACAAACCAATAATTGTTTCAAATGAAGTAATTGATCTTAAGCAAGAACAAGAAATGATTGTTGAATGGAAAATCAATCATAAGTTGCTTCAAGATAAGCTCATGTCGTGCAAATATTACAAGTATATCAACTCATTTGCAGTCGTCTTTTTGATGCTATCATTAGTAATGTTTTCTACATGGATGATAGTGGCTTCAGTAATATGTAACAGGGTTCAAATGGCTAACAATATACTGTCAGTTGTCATGATTGTGTTACAATTGATCTTGATGAGACAAGTGCACAGGACAGAGTTCAGAGATAGAGGATAAGATGGGTGGCCTATCTCGAGCTTGTTGACTGGTCAGTAACCTTTTGGGGACCAAAAGGTATTTTAGTGGGGAGGTGTGATCCAGAATCAGATCCAGAAGCTTGACAGGGATAAAAAAGGCTCAAAAATGAAAGTGCTCGAAATTCGACAAAACCAATGCCATTGCGTCCGTCTCGTCTTCTTGATTTCGGCCATATATTTACTTCATCAAACGGGCTTTGTATGCGAAAGATATCACATTTTGTACAAAAACCCAAACATGCAAAAAAAAAAGTGGATGACTATACAGTTCGTACAGTCCATACAGTCCCATGTGGCAGGCTGACTGTACAGGCCGTACATCCATACAGTTGACATGGCATATTTTGGTGATGACACATGGTAGGTGACAGGGAGTATGATGGGTACATTTGGACTAGTCAGAGGGTGACACGTGTCACCACTGTAAGGGTGACATGTGGCACAGGCTGATGTGGCATGGATGACGTCAGCAGGTTGACTGGGTAGGTACGGTGACAGGTGGTAGAGTACATGGAAGGCACATGCATGAATCAATGCTCAACAGGTGGCAGTTTTTGATTGGTTGTTGAGGTTCCATGAGGCCCAGTCATGGGCTACCACGTGGCACCCTTTGGTTGGCTCGTTCAGGTTATGCAAAATTATGGGCTCACCACCAGGGTCGAACCCCCGACCTCTTCTCGTCTACAGAATGGTAGGACTGGGATAACGGCTTGCTCCAATGGTATGACTTAATATTCATGTGGCAAACAATGTATATGATTTTTTTCAAAGTAATATTCAGGGGCGGAAAGGGCTGGGGCTTAGCCCCAACCCACGATTTATTATATACCATGTAACCACACCATATAGCTAGGAGCGTGGAAGTATGGGACTAGCCCCATTTCTTTGGGGATATGATCCTATCCACCGCCAATGGACTGAGGGCTATCCCTACCAAAAGGGGTGCGAGTTATGACTATTAGCCCGAGGATCTATGTAGAGTCCCAAGAACTAGGAGCCAACGCGAGAATGGGCCAGCGCTTAGCCCTTTGGGCTAGCGCTTGGCCAAAAATAACTCATATGACCTTGTTTTGAGGGTGTGCACCCAACTCTAGGGGGATACATAGCCTATTTTTAAACAAAAGTGGGTTTTTCCCAATGTTTTGGAATTTTAATTGATTTTTATGCCTGTAACTAATGGATTTTATCCATTTTTAGGAGATATTGGGCATTTTTGGAGCCCAAATTTTGGGAGGAAGTTGGGGATGGATAACCAACTTCACATCTATAAAAACCAGGCCTGTTTGAGGCCATAAAAGAGGAGTCAGAGTAGATTTATGCTAAAGGGAAGCCAAGCCAAAGCCATTTTTATGCAGGGAAGTTATTGAGGAGCAGACGCTTGCGGGCCATTTCTGGGAGCTCCGGACATCCGTTTTGCGTGCCATTTTCTTTGCTGGGTTCTAGAGATCTGGAAGAACATGACCAGATTAGTCTTGTATCCAATTGGCATTGCTGTGATGTACTTTTGATATTTTGAACAGAAATAAATAAGTCTCCCCCACAGAGACAAAGGCCCAGAGACGTAGGCAACGTTGTGCCGAACTCTGTTATCAATTCTCGTGTTATGGTTTGTTGTTTATTACTTTATTTAAAATCTACATATGTGTATATGGCTGTCATAATTCCTCTCTTTTTCTCATTCTTTCATTAAGATTCTCATATGGTTAATTAACACATGCAAATTAAAAACTCAACCATAGTCATTAAAAGATCCTACAGATCACCTCTTCCATTATTTCCAAACTCTTTATCCATCTGCTTCTTTTGCTGTGGATGAGTGGTTGGATGCAATGCCCAACATTGGTCAATGAGATGACCCCTCTTCTGAAAATGATTGCAAATCTTTTGCATCCTCGTTTCACGTTGTCTTTGCTTATGAAGTTTCCTGAAAGTGGTCAATCTTTTCCAACATTTTGAAATATTATGGTTATATAAACCACAATATGTACATGGAATTTTTCTTCCATTTTTACATACAAATTTATCATGATTAACATAATCAAAAGCAACTGAATTATATGCAGAATTATACCTTGAACATTCACCTTTATCGCCTCTTTGAGGAGGTGAATTTGAAGAGTTACAAGCTCTCCTTTGAAGACCAACAATAGTGTTTTCCTCATCGCTGTCACAACTCTTTTTTTTCACACATTTGCATTCATCTTGAACACAAGCTTTGCATGCTTGAGGGTTTGAACTTTCAACAAAATTTCTTGAACTTTCACCTTTATAGCCTTCTTGAGGAGGTGAACTTGAAACAAAATTTGTGCTTGGAACTTTTTCCCTTGTCTCCTCAACTTTGGAATTTGCTCCATCTATTCGTTCATATCCAAGACCACAATACTTGGGTCTCTCTTCAACAAAAATAGGCTCAACAATTCCTTATGCGTGCTTTCCTAACCCTTTACCTTCATAGCCCATTTTTAATAATAACTTGGATGCTATTCCTCTTGTGTGATTTTCAAAAACACAAAAACATTCATCTTGTGAGGAATTTGAAGATAAACTAACATTACATACTTTATGTTCATGCATGTACTTTGTAAAGGTTTCCTTTGCCTCATGGAGTTGAATCTCCATCTCATGCAAATTTTCAAGGAGATGGTCTTTCTCCTTCCTCATGGCCATCAACTGCTCTTCAAGGGAAATGCTCTCCTTTCTATCTTCACACATCTCTTTCATCACATCTCTCATGGTTAGAATCTCCTTCAACATCTCTTTGTCAAAGAACTTAGATAATGAAGATGTATGAGAACTACCAATGTTTGAAGCTTCCTCTATCCTTGTTGTTAGGACCACACAATGTACCCTTTTTTCCATTCTTTTTGACATTATTATACCCTTGATCACCTGTATTTAGCCTCATATTATCACTTCATCTGATCACTCCAAGGTATACAACGTCCTTTCTCATTACTAAATGTTTAATCTGTTTTGAATAATACTTTACATTACTTTTGGACCTAACCATTGATTAGAAGTGCATAAGTGTCCATATTTGCAGAATAGTATTCAAGGCCAATGCTGAAACACAGAACTGTCTAAAGTCGTTGTTGAACCGATGCTGAAACACGGAAGCTGCTACACAGCCCGAGGACGCATATGCTGAAACACGGAGCTGCCACACAGTCTAAGGTCGCATATGCCGAAACACGAGAAGATACATAGTTCGAGGATGCAGATGCTGAAACACGGAGCTGTCACTCAGTTCAGAAGTGCAGATGCTGAAACACAGAGGAGACCGCTACGATGCTGAAACACGAGCCGTGATAGTTAGCAGTCAAGGCCGACACAGTCAAGAGCGCAATTCACGTGGCTGAAACAGCCCGTGAATTGCGATGCTAAAACAACATCAGCAGCTGTGAGAAGAAG
>ML788628.1:454597-489638 GCA_009831015.1 Picea engelmannii
TCTTTACTACAACACTAAGTGCTTTTGGAATTGAGCATATATAGTGCGTGGCTATCTTTGAAACAAAAGACTTCCCTGGGTTGATAATTTATGTTTCACTTGGTTGTTTAAAATTAATTAAGCAATTATAGTGACCAACACTTGCAATATATCAAACTTCAACAAAAAACTTGCACAAATACCAACAACTAAATATCAAGCTATCAATGGAAAATACATGAGAAAAACAAACTATGCTCTGATACCACCTGATATGAAAATAGTGGGCTGACTTGTTATGCTATGCAAGCACCCTCTACTTCATAAAAATAACACTTTACAGGACCTTGCTGCATGTGTTAAAATATGCTTTTACGACTCCTCATTTGGCCAAAAAATGAAGAAGATATGCTTCTTGCCATTTTCTTCCTTCAAGCTTGTTGTCTCTGGTTCGCCAAAATGCAGCTCTGTGTGCTCTAACCAAGAACATGCTCCAAATTCATGCTAAAACCTAGCACACACGCATAACCACAAAACCGTTCAAACTGTAAGACAGTTATGGGTGCACCTAGCCCCTAACCGTCAAGGGTCAGGTCATATGACCCATGCGTCCACGCGCTAGCATTAACATAGGCTCTCGTTACATAAGCCAATGGTCAAAGGCCAAATGGCGGATCATTGATATAACTGTTGGAACAAATAAAACCATGCGCGCACCCCCATATGATATAGCTATGGGTTATATGTAACATATCGTGCGACCAAGGGCTGGGGCTAAGCCCTGGTCCGGTCGCGCTCCAAACCACACGCATATACAAACATATATATATATATATATATATATATATATATATATATATATATTGCACCATATATATAACAAGGAACAACTGGTGGCACACCAATTGGTGGCTCTTTGCCAAGTCTTTGCCCCTACCCGGAGGTCGCGGGGTCGACTCTGGCCAACGACATAAGTTTTAAACCAATAAATGGATGACACGTGGTGGCCATTGACTGGGCCACATGTCGTCATTCCATTCGCTGCCAAAAATGCCAAGTCACCTGCCAAATTTCTAAATTCCTATATTCCATGTGTCGTATGGCCTGCCACGTGTCGTACGGTCTGCCACGTCAGCGTGTACGGACTGTACAGTCAGCACAATTTTTTTACTTGTTTGTAAATTTGAACAGAACTCGATATCTCTTGCTCCCGACGTCCGTTTGAACCCAAATGAGTTGCGTTGGGTTTGTAATGACGAGCTCTACACTCTCATTTTTTTTGAGGCAATTATGAGAACTTTGATTTTTGAGCTAAAATTTGACCCCTGGTCCAGATTTTGATCAGTCACCCTTTTTTGTGTTGCATAGGTGTTGAACTTATATTTTCCTTAGTAAACCTTTCTTCTAGGTGATGTGTTGCCTATAATGAGTTGGCATAGGTTTCAACCTCTTCATTTTCTTAGTACCCGTTCTAATTGTTGACATGGCACTGATGCCAAACTTTTATTTTTCTTAGTACCCCTTTATCGTTTTTGACATGTCAAATTTTTGTGTGTGGCATAGGTGTTGAACTTATATTTTCCTTACTACACCTTTCTCTTAGGTGACGTGTCACCCTTTTTGAGTTGGCATAACATTCAACCTCTTCATTTTATTTTACCCCTTTCTCCTTGTAGACATGGAATTGGTGTCAAAATTTTATTTTTCTTAATACCCATTTATCTTTGTTGACGTGTCACCCTTTTTTGTGTGGCATAGGTGTCAAACTTATTTTTTTCTTAGTACTCTCTCTTACATGACATTTCACCCTTGTTTCATTGGCATAGATTTCTACCTCTTTGATTTCTTAGTACCCCTTTCTCCATGTTGACATGGCATGGGTGTCAAACTTTTATTTTTCTTACTACCACTTTATCTTTGTTGGCGTGTCATCCTTTCTTTTGTGGCATAGGTTTTTAACTTCTATTTTCCTTAGTACCCTTTCTCTTAGTTGAGGTGTCAAACTTGTTGATTTATCACAACTTTCAACCTATTTGTTTTCTTAGTACCTGTTTCTCCTTGTTGAAATGGTACGAGTGTCAAACTTTTATTTTTCTTAGTGCCCCTTTATTGTTTTTTGTGTCTCACATTTTTTTTGTGGCATAGTTGTTCAAATTATCTTCTCCTTTGCACCCCTTTCTCTTAGGGGATGTGTCACCCTTTCTGAGTTGGCATATATTTCGACCAATTCATTTTCTTAGTACCTATTTATCTTTTTTGACATGGCACAAGTGCTGAACTTTTATTTTTTTTAGTACACCTTTATCTTTGTTGGCATGCCACCATTTTTTGTGTGGCATAGGTGTTGACCTTCTCTTTTTCTTAGTACCCCTTTCTCTTTGGTGGCATGTCACACTTGCTGAGTTGGCATATATTTTGACCTCTTTGTTTTCTTTTACCCCTTTCTCCTTGTAGACATGGCATGGGTGTCAAAATTTTATTTTTCTTATTAGCCCTTTATATTTGTTGGCATGTCACCTTTTTTGTGCGGCATAGGTGTTAAACTTCTCTTTTACTTAGTACCCATTTCTCTTAGGTGACATGTCACCCTTACTCAATTGGCATAGCTTTCTACCTCTTCATTTTATTAGTACCCATTTCTTCTTGTTGACATGGAACAAGTGTCAATCAAATGTTTATTTTTCTTAGTGGCCCTTTATCTTTGTTGGTGTGTCACCCTTTTTTGTGTGGCATAGATGTGGAACTTTTCTTTTTCCTAGTACCCCTTTCCCTTAGGTGAAGTGTCACCCTTACTGTGTTGGCATAGCTCTCAAACTATATTATTACCTGTTGGATGTTTTTTTTGACTTGGGTTCTATTCTAGGATTCCAACAAAACCCTGCAAACCATCGATGCTTCTAGAGACTAGAAGGAAACACTGCACAAGAGTGCACAATGCAGTCTCACCCGAGATGGCTTATGGGTGACTGCAAGACCCAAATGTTTGTAATCATGGAAGGGAGGTTGTTGTGGGGATGAAAAACATTCTTTCTACCTCAAATATATCAGATCTATCATTCTAACACAACATTATAACTAGATATACCTTTCTATAACAATTGCATTCATTTAAGATTCATTCTGCAGTAAATATCTATTGTGCTCTGAATTTTACTACTAACATATTTATCCATTTAGCATAACTAAATAACTGCAAGAAATAAAGTAAACATTCCACACAGAGACAAAAGGTTTTACCGTGGTTCAACCCCCCTGGGCTACATCCACAAATATCTGGGATTCATTGTTCTTTTATTATTCTTCATTAATTTCATTGCACTATGTGCATTAAAATCAAGTACAAATGAATATAGTTCTAATGAGGTTAACAATATCGCACCAGGATCCACAACTTGCGACCTTACCCTCAATTACAATGCATATCTCTCTCTCTAAAAATAAGACTCATCTCCAAAACTAGCTCCACAACTAGATCGCTAGATAACTCAACATACATTATCTGAACTATCTCTCCTTGAATCTTACAATACATATTTATACTACAAAAATGGGTTAATACGCGTTAAAACAATGACCAAAACCCTAACCCACTAACCCTAGGTGAGTTAGGTTTTTCCACTTTCTAACTCCCCGTGTGCGGTTGATCTGTGTCCTTCCTTTGACTTTCCTACTTTATCACGTTGCTTTTCCCTACTTTCCAATGGATGCTCATTTTCTGGTCCATTTTCTAACTGTCTTAAATAATTTTTGTGTTGTTCCCTAAAATTTTGTGTGCCAACAGACCCCCAACACTCATTTCTGGCTCGTCCCGAGTCACTTAGGTAGTGTGTGCCTCCTGCACCGACTACTCTAATTCCTGGAACTTGTCTGAAATTTATTCAACTTTATATTTGACTTGTGCAATCTTCTATATGACAATATCCACAGTCTGTGCAGTGATATCCCCCTTCAGTAGTTATTCATTCTCCAATCTAACATGTTGAACCTAACCTTTATTTGCATCAATCTCTGTCAACATTTTCTCTGCGCCTTCCTGTAGTGGCTCCAACTACGTCTGCCTTGCCTGATTTTTTATTTGTATGCTCTTCAATTCTTCCTGAAAATTTTTCATTTCTTTCACACTCTTCAATCTATTCGATATTTTCATCGTATTTTGTGTTTTCTTTAGTTGTTGTAGCATTGTGTTTAGACCTTCCTCTTTCTGGTCTAGCTCTTGTAGTTTTCCATTCTCCTACAGACCTATCCATAACTTTGCCCTTTTATTATACAACTTTGTTATTTCCTTAATTCTCAGTGAAATACTTGATCTAGGAGGATCTCCGTGGCCACCCACCATTTCCAACTGACTCAAAACAGTTTTTTGGCAACTTACTATTTTTAGTAGTTTTTTTGGGTCCCAAACTTCCGGGGCCATTTTGAGGGCCTAAACGATGTTTTTTCATGATCGGGCACCTCAATGAAAATAAAAGGCTCATATTAATCTTATTGAATGAAGCTCCTCATCAATACATTTCAAATGAGATATCATGCACCCAAAACGGAGATTGTATGCCAAAGTTACGCCCCCGAGAAGTTGATACACCAAACTAACCAAAGTGGGGTCCACAAACCAGTTGGATTTTCATCTTTCAGGGTTAGGGTTTTGGATTTTATTTATGTTAAAAAGGCGTTTGGAGCCTCATTTTAACAATCATATTATTTTGAATGAGAATATCCATCACATCTCTTCTCAGAGATAATTTGCCATCATTTTATCGAGTCTTTCACTATGTATTTCTACGGTTTTGTACATTTCACTCATTAATATAAATTGTGTAGTATTGTATCTTTGTGTTTATGGTTATATATCTGATATATCTCTATTATGTTATTGTATATCTTATATGTATTTTTACATTTCTTTATTATATCTCCGCTCTCATTTCATGCCGAAAATAATCCAGATCAGTGGTATCAGAGTAGGTTGCTCTTGATCATTTTCTTGTGCATGTCCCTGATGAGGTCTGAGTATAGCAAGTTGGGTCTCAAGATTGTCTCTCTTGAGGAAAATCACTCTCGCATTCCCAATAAAACCTCCACGGTGGAAGAAAAGAAAGATGAAATAGAATAATATTTTATTAATTTGTTGCTTTAGCAAGTTTTCACGCAACAGAGGGACGCAATGATGGAGAATTTTCCCACATCCTTCAATGCTTGTCGATAACAACAGGTGCATATTCATCAAGAGGCCACTTTGGAGGCACCTCTCCTTTCAATATAAAATTTAATTTTGATATTCCCATATTTGAAGGTCATATAGATGCAGATTCCCTAGAAAAATGGTTAATTATGATAGAAGGTTATTTCTTTGTTCACAATTTTTTCGACAAAGAAAATATCACCTTCGAACTCCTTAAGTCTCTCTCCCATGTCAAACATTGGTGGGAAACTTACTCGGAGAAAAGTTCCACAGAGGAGTCTATAATATATGGGCCCGAGTCCACTTGGGATTTTTTTGTGGATGCGGTCAAGGAACAATATTACCATGTTGGTAACTATGACAACTAGTACATTAGATGGACCACAGTGTGGAAAGAGAGGGGAAAAGAAATTTCAGAGTTCACAAATAATTTCAATAACTTGCACACCAAGCTGGATATCAAAGACTCTAAGTGGCATCTAGTTTTGAAATATCACAGGGCTCTGCATATGTACCTTCAAACTGAAATGGATTTTCTGGACATCTCATCATTGGGAACTACCTATCGATATGATGTCAAAATCGAGCAGAAATTTAGGCACCAGAACAAATGGGAGTTCAGGTCTACAAATCTGAAACAAACAAAGTTTGGTAAAGACAACCCTAACAACTAGCCTCTATAAAACCAGTCCAATCCACATGAAAAGAAGGGTAATTGAAAGACGAAGAAGGACACTGGAAAGTGGTGCGATTTCCACAAAATCCCCTGGCACAACACTGATGAATGTCACTCAAAAAAATAATTGGTGGTTAATATCAAATAAAAGGAGTCAAACCCTGATTCTGAATTTGATTCAAAAAATAATGGGAGAAGACAGATCATCATTGTAGACCCCATTGTTATTGTTTCAACCACAACAATTCAACTAGAAGAACCAACAAATCCTGAAGAGGGGGATCATCTTTTTCATTCACAGATGTGGGTGAAGGGGACCCTGCAACATTTTATTGTTGATAGCATAATTTAGAAGAACCTCATCTCAGTAAAGGTCATCAAATAGTTGGGATTGTCAAAAACACCACACCCACAACCATACAACATCAGGTGGCTTCGCTAGGGATGAGATATCTGTGTCAGACAATAGTGTCACTTTTCACATGGAATCAATCCCTTCAAGGATGAGGTATTATGTGATGTTTCCCCACTGGATGTATGTGATGTTCTTTTGGGCCAACCATATATGTGGAAGCGCCATGCTATTTATGAATCTTGACCCCATAGTTTTATTGTTACTATGGGGGGTCATATCTACAAGATACCAGAGGTAGTTTCTACTATTGTCCCACCTAAACAGTGTCACAAGGTAATATCTCATACTACAACATTCAACCTCTTCACAATCTGTTCAAAATATGAACAGAAGGACACTGCAACCACTACAACCTCAGTACAAGCACCTTCTATATGGTAGAAGCAGGTCGAAAAGATTGGAGTAAAGCACAAAGATTCCTTCTACACACAATCATCTCAAGTATCCAGACTGCTTATCCAACCCTTCCAACATCAGGTTCTCGAAAACCTTCCACAAACCAAGCAACGCAAATTCTCCAGCAAGGCAAGCAATTCATTGAGGCTTAGATTCAACACACGCTTCCCCCTCTCCCGTGAGGACTCAATGAAATGGAGACCATTTCTTCCTAAGAATAGAGGATCTCAGTGGCCACCCACCTATTCCAACTGGTTCAAAACATTTTTTGAAACTTACTATTTTTAACATTTTTTTAGGTCGCAGACTCCTGAGGCCATTTTGAGGGCCTAAATGACATTTTTTTCACGATTGGGAACACTAAAAATAGTCAAAGGCTCTGATTGATCCTTTGAAATGAATCTCCTCTTCAATACCCTTATAAAAATCTATCATGCACCCCAAACAAATATCGTATGCTAAAGTTACGCCCCCGAGAAGTTGATACACCAAACTACCCAAAGCAGGGTCCACAAACCGATTGGCTTTTCATATTTGGGGGTTATGGTTTTGGATTTTATTTATGTTAAAAAAGGACTTCCGAGCCTCATTGTAACAATCACATTCTTTAGAATGAGCATAGTCATCACATCTCTTCTTAGAAATAAGATTCCACCATTCTAGCGAGTCTTTCACTCTATATTTCTACAGTTTTGTACATTTCACTCATTAATAGAAATTGTGTATTATTGTATCTCTCTATTTATGTTTATATCTATGATATATCTCTGTTATATTATTAGATATATGATATATCTCTGTACATTTATTTATTATATCGTCACTCTCATTTCATGTCGAAAATAATCTGGATCAATACTCTCCATATGATTTGTAACCTCCTTCTCCCTTTGTGTCCTAACTTCTGGTGTGATGTTGGGTGATTGGAGTTATGTTAACTCTATAATGTGGCTCTTATAAGCCTCCATAACATGCACTATATTCTCAATATTTTCCTTTGTACGTATATTTCCTCCTTGCATGTTGTGAGGAATAGTTTTGAATACTTCCTCAATTTTTTTCTCTAATCTTGCAGTGTGTTGTTTTGCCTCTTCTCTCTCAACCTGCACCTATTTAAGTCTCAACTCCATTGTCTTCCTCAATTTTTTGGTCAAGTGTAAACTTGTCGCATCTGTGTGGACCCTCGACTGAATATCTTTTGCAACACTGATTTGAAGTTATACAACATCTTTGATGGAAACTTGGGTAGTTCCAATTCCAAATGATATATTTCTTTTAATTTTTTATGTTTAATCTTCTCATCCACCTGCAACATCTCTTTTGTTATGAAAAAAAATTCATTTCCCATTGATATTAGATGTACTTTCTCCTATGCTGGAATTGATCATTCTTGAAAAGTTTTTTGTTGCACCTGTTCTATCTGTTCCGATGTAGTCAGTTGTAGTCATTCAAGTGTCTCCTTAACTTCTGTCAACTCCCTGGCTATCTCCTCCCTTTGAGTTTTTGCATCATACCATGCCTCTACTACGTGGTCTTGTACTTTCTATGTGACCAAATCTGCATCATCTTCTTTCATTGTAAGCGCCTTCATCTTCTTGTGTTTCCCTCTTGTCTGTGAGATTGTCCTCTTTAAAGGCAGAGTCTTTGTCTGCAAAATTGACACTGTTATCTCTAAATCTGGGAGACTTCTCCCTCCTATTTCCTCTGGCATAGAAGTGTTTTTATATTTCTGCACTCCTCCATTTGGTTCTATTGTGCACTCTTTTTCCTTATATGGATCCTTCGGGATAGTATCTTTCTGCCTTGGATTCTTGATGGTTGAACTACCCATGTTTCTTTGGTGCACTCTTCGGCTTTCCTTATATTCGCTACTGCACTTGTTGACTAGTTTGATGTGCCAACCTCTGCTTGCTTCTTAGATATTGGTACCTTGTTTGGAATCACTGGAACATTCCATTCCTCAGGCCAATCTTTCATGACCCACTACAATTCCTGTCATGTGACATGGTATCTAAATTGTAGCCACTCCTTCGTAGGATCCCTTTTGTCTTGGATCCACATGTTATGTCTGAAAGCCTTAAAATTTACTATTCCTTGGTTCTCCCTCACCACTTCTGGTGGTATTCTCCATGTAGTAGCCAAATTCTCCTGCATATCTACAAACATCATGGAAAAAATGATGGAATTTTCATACCTTTTCTTCGAGTTGGAAGTGTGCCATAATGTTGTATACTTCGTTGCGCGACACTTCCCGAGCCTCTGATAAAATACGTTGTATTTCAGTTCTCTGTACCCAACCAATGCTATTAGTATAATCATCCATGAATAATGAAATTATGTTCCTAAATCATGTGCATCCTTATAGTATTCCAAGAATAAATTTAATAGATAGGGAGCCCAACTGAGTAGACTCCCCTTCGTGCACTACTTTTCTTCTGCTATTACTCATGTCGATGCCTCCTCCTTGCAACATTTCCTCAACAATTTACATGCCATCAATTTTGTTTCCAACCTCATTTTTGGTTCACTAATTCAGTTAATGATTATTTCTTAGGACCCTCTCTCAGTGCCATATTTCTTCTTCATCTCCTATGCTAAATATTTCTCCTTTGTCTTGTCATCCAAACAATTCTCTAGTTTTTCTCCATCAGTTGGTAAACCTGCAATTTCTGCAATCAAGTCCACATCTATGGAGACATGCCTCTCCATCCATAAGATACCTCCATGTACCAGTGTAAAAATATGTTTAACATGGGAATTTACATCTTTTCCCTCCCAAAGTGGGAAATCTATAGCAGGTTCATGATCCCTATGTTATAAAGTCCTGCAATCCACTATTTCGGCTCCAAAATGGGATCCCCTGATGGGCCTTCTCCTTTTATTTCCATGTACACTTTCTACACAAACTTAGGGAACCTATCCATGTTTGTCACATCGTGATCAACATACCTCAGTTTGTTCACAAACCCTAATAGGTAACCAACTACTTTGAATCCATCCAGTATTTGTGGCATGACAATATTAAGTCCTTCTGCTTGGTTGGTGTTCTTAGTGTGGCATGTTTTGCCCTATTTTTCTTCTTTCCTACTGATGGCCCTACCACTTCTTATTGGTTCTCTTCCTCATATTCTTCTGCATCTGAATATTTATTGTTTGTAATATCCCCCACATGTACTTGCTCCTTTAAGTGTTGAGAGGGATCTGCTACTAGTTGTTGTGTTTCTTTGACATGTTATGTTGGCTCATCTGAATCTGTTCTTTCATCATCTTCCTGACTCAATTATACCTGTGGTTTTTCTATTCCTAATCCAAGTTTCTGCATGGGGTTTTTCTCTATGCTAGGGTTTTTTGTTTCTCCCCGTGTATCAACATTCATTTCTTATGTCGTCGAAATCGGCTGTTCTTCTAAAAGCGTGGGACTAACTGGCTCAATGATTGGTGGAGGAATGGAAACCACATCTACCACTCCTTCCTACTGATTTTTTACCCCCTCAATTTATGTATCGTGTGGCGACCTCATGAAGCTACATTTTTTTTCTTGCAACCCAATTGGGAGCTCCAACCTTTGGTGGTGCCATTCTGCTAGATTTTGAAAAGGTTGATCTAAATATTCATTGAATACTTTAGAAATACCTGCTTGCACTCAGTTTTCTCTCCTTATCTATCATTTGCAAAAAATTAGAATGAGTCTTCTTGTTCATGTTTCCCCTTTTATAAGTCATGTCATAAATTCTCTCTCACACTGTACTTTTTCGGCCACCACCTTTTTCATTTTCTGACTACTTTCTATATCAGCGCATTGTGTTTCCTTCCTTGACAAATTTTTATGGTGTGCAGTTTATTCAAGTTATTTCATACCACTTACATTCTTCTATGCGTTGTATCATCTAAATCTTCATCCAAAACACTCATCCATCTACTTCATATTTTTGTATTTTTCTTTTTTTTTTCCCATTTTTTTTCTTTTTCAGTTTTAACGAGATACACTATGTACAATTGTATTTTCCTGCACTGCAACTACTAAGTATTGATGGGTCAAATATCCCTATACAGTTTTAGTCGACTACCATTCACCATTCCTTGCATCTCTTTTCCTATTAAATCATGCAGCTGCACAACACCTCCATCTATGACAGACTTTATCTCATATGTCCCTAGCCAATGCCTTAATTTCCAAGGGTGTTTTAAGTATTTTTTGTCATATAGGAGAACCAAATATCATTCCTTAAAGTTTTTCTCCTTAATGTGTCTATCATTCCAAGATTTATTGTTTTCTTTATGTACCTCCTGATGGAAACTAGCCATAATATTTTCTTCTTCTAATTCCATGATTTGAGAAAATCTTTCTTGAGCTGCACCTCTTTTTGTCATGTTTGTAATGGTTGCAATGAACATACTAGGTACTAAATACTCTAAAGGGACTTCTGCTTCCTAACCATACACCAATTTGAAATGTGTGTTCTCTATAAGTTTCTTACATGTATATCTATAATCCCATAATACTGCTAGTATCTTCAAATCCCAATCATCCTTGTTCACATTAAAAATTTTAGTTAAGGCATTCTCCAATATCTTATTAAATTCTTCCACCATTCCATTATCTTGACAATGGTATGGAGTTCTCTTTTGATGTTATATCTCAAATTCTTCAGTCATTGCCTGAATGGTACTATTGATAAAATGAGTTCCCTGATTACTCATAAGAATTCTAGGGCATCCAAATATTGTAATTACATGTTCAAATAGGAAGTGCATTGTAGTCTCTTCACTGCAATATTTCATTTCTACTAATCTAGCCCATCTGGATAAATATTTTGTCGTTGTAACAATATAGCTTTGTCCTAATATTCTGGTTGTTGGATTAATTGGTCCTACAAACTATATTGCCCATTTTTCAAACACTTTAAGAGTTACCTAAGGTCTTGATGGCATAACATCCCTTCTGTATGGATTCCCTACCCTCTGACAGACATTACAAGCCTGGAAATACTCCCTTTCATCCTTAGAAATTGTTGGCCACCATAATCATGCACGTAGTATCTTCTGTGCCGTGGATTTTCCTACATAATGTCCTTCAACTATTATTTCATGTGCTTCTTCTAAAATGATAGGATGTGCATGTTCCATGACATATCTCTTTAGGATGTTATATGCACCTAGTTATACAAGTGTCCTGCAATAAGTGGGTAATCTATAGATCTAACCACCAAATTCTTCTTCTGCACAGTGGTGTATTCCTTTGGATAAACTCATGTACTCAAAAATTCAATAATATCATCAAAGTATTCATCAACAATATGCATTGAAAATAGTTGTGCATTAGTAAAATTGTCCTCCAAAATGCTTGGTTCCTCTCCATTAGTTATCATGGATATATGATCTAGCCTTGCATTCAATCTTCCAGGTTTCACAACTACTTCAAAATCAAATTCTTGAAATAGCAACCATCTACATATTCTTCCCCCCAACACTGGCTTGTTGACCAGGTATTTAATATAAGAGTGATCTGTGAACATATTAAAATGTTGGCATAATAAATAATGTTTTAACTTTTTCAATTCATGCACCATAGCCAAACCTTCTCTTTTTGTTGTATTATAATTTTGTTTTGACTCTGATAGTTTCCGACTTGCAAATGCTATTGGGTGATCTATGTCACCTTCTCCTGGCTATGTTAATACAATTCCAAGTGTTATTGAATATGCATCCACATGAACATGGAAATCCTTTGAACAATATGGAAACACTATAATTGGTGTTGTCACCATTTTCTCCTTCAAGATGTCCAAACTTTGTTGGCACTCATCATTCCACTAAAACTTGATATCCTTCTTTAACAATTTATCCATGGCAACAATAATTTGTGCATAGATCCTTATGAAATTTATATAATAGCCTGTATGACCAAGTGCATCTCTTAATTGGCGCACTAACTTAGGTGGTGGTAAATTAACAATGACAACAATCTTGGCAGGGTCAACCAACATGCCATTTTTACACACCACATTCCCTAGAAAAATTCCAAATGGTGCATTGAATATGCATTTCTTAATGTTCAAAGATATTTGACACTATTTACACATGTATAGTATGAATATTAAAATTTCTGCATGATCCTTTAATAATATAAATATTGTCCAATCATCCAAATAAACCTCCAAAAACTTATGTATAAAATCCCTAAATGAAACTACCACTACCCTTGAAAAAATAGTAGGGGAATTCTTCAATCCAAAGGGAATCACTGTCTACTGATATGACCCCCATTATGTGGAAAATGTAGTCTTATGACAATCCTCTGGTGCTATTATGATATGATGATACCCTGAAAATCTATCAATAAATGAGTATGCTTCTTGTCCTCCTACATTCTCCAATACCTCATATGAAAATGGAGTAGGGAAGGGATCATGTAGACATGAATCATTCAACTTCCTCAATTCTACATAGATCCTGATTCCCCCTTTCTTCTTCTCTTGAACTACCATAGGGCTAATCCACTCAGATTCTTCAACAGGTTCTATGATACCAACCTCTAACATTTTATCAATTTATTCCTTCACTTTTTGTTTATATATTGGATTCAATCTATATGGTATCTCTCTTATTGGTCTGACATCTTGTCATAAAGGAATCTTCATTTCCCCAAGTTCTCCTACTACCTCTTTCATATTTGAAAATGTTTTTGGAAATAGGTCACTATACTCGTTCAATAATTGTGTTATTCTTTCCACTCTCTGATTGTCCAAATAGTCACCAATACTTGCAATATTTGGATTTTCTTATGTTCCAATATTTACCTTCTTTATCTTTAATGGTGCAAAAAATTCTTCTAACTATAACTGTGGAACTTCTACTTCTCTTTCCCCTTTATCTTCTGTAATCTAAATATCGTGTGGGTTTTCTTCTGCTGGGTCGTCTTCTGCGATGTGGTAACAATGTAACAACTATCTGATTTTCTGTCTATTATGATTCTGATAGCATGTTATAATTTCAACTTCAGGTTCTTTAAACATATTCTCTTTTATCATCTTCAGTGTTGCATCGATCATTGGATTCTCAAGTTCAAATGCAAAGGTGATCACAAAATTATGTTGCAAATATTCCTAGTTTGTAGTTCCTCTGCGTAGTACCAATTATGTATACCAATTTCTCGGTATGCCTCCCAATGTATGAATAAAGTGATGTGGCCATTCTTCTAGTGGTACCAATATCCATTGGGTTACACATCTATCTATATGTTCTATGGGTTTTACCATTCCATCATATTTCTCCATATATTTCTTCTCATGTTATGTTCCAAATATGATGCGCAATAATATTTTGCATTGATACCAATCATTGATCTTCTCTTTGTGCGTACCCCACCAACGTGCAAGTGTTTGTTTCAAGGAAATGTCTAAAAATGGTAACCCCTAATTTTCCAAAACTTCTAACTCAAACTTTGTTAAAAATTCTTCCAAATCATTTTGACCATAAAACGTTGGAGGTTCTCTTACCTCTATGCCAATCCATCTTAGTGCGTGAATCATTATTGCACATATTATGGTAGATATCTCATGCAAGCATTGTTTCCAATTATCTAGTCTTGTATTTGAATCTGAAGCACAAGAACTAATGCTTCTCCAGCTAAGCATTCCATCTATTGTTGGATTATTGTAATATTCCTTGCGTACAATAGTTCTATACAATTGTTTTATCTCTTCTATAATGAAATTATATGTTGTTGGTTCAACACATCTTCCACCCTATGAAGGATATAATGTTTCTATGACTCCGTATTCTCTTGATTCAAAAATCATTTTCCTGATCTTCAAGTTGATGACAGCCTGATTGTCAAATGTCAAATATAGTCCCAACAATGTAGGGTAAGGTGTAGTATTATCCACTATATCAATTACATGAAAGTATACCATAGTATACACACCATCTAAATCCACCAATATGTCTTTCAATCTACCAATTGGTATCACCCTATGTTGAATTTCCAATTTTAGTTGAATAGGTGAATATCCCAATGTAGGTTTCCCCATATATTCCCATGTTTTCTTAGGAAGAACATTTACCTCAGATCCCAAATATAATATGATGTCACCCATGTTAAAGTATCCAATATTTTCATTTATCATGAACTCCCTATTTGTTCTTGTCTTCTTACAGACCTGATTGACTGTCTTTTTCTCTAGTTTTATCTCTTCCTCACAATTGAATTTTTCTAACAAACTTTGTAATACTTGTAGAGATATTTAATAATTAAACAAATTCAAGCAAGACCCAAACAAGTTTCTTAGATTAATTACTTGTTATGAAGGCTGATCTCTGCTAGTCTGATCAAATAGATGAGGAATATCATATACTGGTACATCATCTCCTAGTTTTGTACCTGAAGTAGAAGTAATATTCTCCTTCAAAATTTCATGTCTGGCCTGCTTGAATGTCTCATTTTCTTCGCACACATCAAAATGTTGTTCATAGTTTGTATTCTTTCTGGCCCACTAGTGTCTGTTCTGATATTTCTTTGCTTCATCTGCTCATGTCTTAGTTCCACCTTGATTCACTATATTTATCTTCTTCCCATCATCTTCTCTATTTTCTACTACAATCCATTGAACATTCTGATTATTATGTTTCCTTTTTTCTTGTATCCTTGTCAGAAGTGTAGGATAGTATTATGTATCATTATTTGTTGCATGACAATACATGCATGTCGCTGGTGGCAGTGGACAATCTCTTGCATAGTGTCCAGGTTTCTGACAATTGTGGTAGGTTATTGGGTGTCTACCTTCACTAAATCCTTGTCTTCCATGTCCTCCTCCTTTGTTACCTTGATTGTCTATGTGTGGTGTATTATACTGTGGTACTTGATTATACTACGGTGGTGCTGTAAACTATTGTGCATTATTATACTACGATGGTGTTGTAAACTGTTGTGCATTATTATACTGTTGCACAGGTGGACCTATCATTAGTTCATATTGCATCCTATAAGCATCTGAGGTCCTTTCTTTCATCATTTCCAAGGTTCTACAATCCTTTTCTTCATTTCCTATAGACATGTAAAAATTGAAGAATGTACTCTAAGGAACTATTTGATACTTTTGCATCGCAGGACAATGATAGGGATCATGTCCATGTGTTCTACATATTTCACACCATGGTCCTCCTGTGGGTAATGGATTTGGAAATCCTTCTCTCAAGTACTACACAAATGTTGGGCACTCATTCTTATGATGTCCTTTTGTTCTGCATAAGGTACACCAGACAACTTCCCTCTTTTCCTTTCCTTTTTTCTGATTCAACTGAAATGTCAGATTCTTGAGATCCACTCCCGACTCTTCTACAGTTGAATCTCTATGTTTATATTAATTTTCTTCCAATTGTAAGGCTTCTAGTAGAGCTCCAGCCCGAGTCTAGAAATTTTGATTTCTCAATGGATATTTAATATGTGGACATAATGAATTAATGAATGGGTTCCTATGCTACATATCCATGATGGGATATTTAAACTTACCTTTCAATCGCTTGAACTTTTGGTTGATTTCCCAAACTGAATCTCCTGGATTCTATTTGATTTCTATCATCTCATTCATTATTGATCCTCTGAACTTGGTCATTGGAATTCATTGTTTAGTGCCTCATTTACATTTGTGACAGTTGTAGGTGCTCCTTGCAGACTTTTTATTGCAAGGCCCATGTAGTAGTCCAATGTGTGGTCTCTGAATATGATTGCAAGTTGCTCTAATTTTGTATCTTCATCCATGATTTGTTTATATTCCCAAATATTTTCAAAAATAAATAAATTATTCTCTAGGTCCTCCGACCCTTTCCCATGAAACTCTAGTAACTGAATAGTTGGA
The DNA here is from genome assembly GCA_009831015.1 of Picea engelmannii. Lineage (NCBI taxonomy): Eukaryota > Viridiplantae > Streptophyta > Pinopsida > Pinales > Pinaceae > Picea > Picea engelmannii. The sequence goes on from ML788628.1 coordinate 471,100, forward strand.
TCCCGTCGTGACATTGTAAAATTTGTTGTACCGCCTCTGCGTGGTGTAGATAACTGACTACTGCTAGTATAATTTGTACTTATACTTTAATTTCCACTGGACCCTCATCCTAGTAAAATCCTTTTGCTACTGATTGGTGGTTTTATTAAATGATTCTTTTACTTCAGATGTCTTAGTCGCACATGGGGTTGTGGGTTACACACTAATTTTGATCTGGAATGAAGAACCTTCTTCTGTGTTGGACCCTTGACCTATGGTTTTTCTATCATATGGGATGCAAAGGATTTCCTTAATCTACCCTGTAGCATGAAGATCCTCTACCTCCTCTTCATCATTTTCCAAGCCCTCTCGCTCGACTACTGTCCTCTTTTTCCTATTGATAATATACTGGTAAGGTCTTCCATTGCGCGTCAATCCTTCTTTGTCCATTATTTCCTTGATATTATCTTCATCCATCATAATGGGGTCCATTACTTCCTTCTTCTGACCTATATCCATGTCCTTCTCTATATCTCAAATCATCTTTAGTGCTTCCCCCAATATCCCCATGTGCATAGAGTGATTTAGTTGTCTAACTCCATTGTCATCAGTCCTTTATCATGCAATAAAATATTGATCGACCTGTAAAGTGATCTAATATACCTTCCACTTGGACCATTCAAAAACTCCTGCTCTGCAGTAGTATATGAATTTGTATTATCGACCACAAACTCAGTAATGAATACTGTGATAATATTTTCTATCCAAAAATCCACTGTGCACATGAATTTATTATTGACTTTCTCTAGATGTGCAATATTCTTAGTATTCCATTCTAATGGTCTTATATGATTAGTTGGGTGATTGTTCTTCAGTCTCAGTATCCACTCCTATAGTCTCATGAAGATCAGTAAATACGTACCTTTCCAAATATTGGCGTGAAGTATACTTAGGGTTTTTATAGTTCTTCTATGTGAACATGAGGTATTTTGTTGTCAACCATCATTCAATATCCTTCTTAGTCATATTTCATGGTCTGAACATCCCCTTCTACTATTGCATTCTCTTCACTTTCCTTCTCATCAAATCCCCTCCAATCTATTCTTCTGGGTTCTAGCTAGAAACAAAACCATTTTTTGGATGTTTGGGATGACTCAGATTCTATTCTAGGTTTCTAACAAAACCCTGCAAACCATCGGCCCTTTTGGAGACCAGAAGGAAACATTGTGCACAATGCAGTCTCACCCGAGATGGATTATGGGTTACTGCAGGACAAAAATGTATGAAATCATGGAAGGGAGTTTTTTGTGGGGATGCGAGACATTATTTCTACCTAAAATATATTAGATCTATCATTCTAATGCAACATTATAACCAGATATACCATTCTGTAATAATTGGATTCATTTAAGATTCATTCTGCAGTAAATATCTATTGCGCGCTACATTTTACTACTAACAGATTTATCCATTCAACATAACTAAATAACTACAAGAAATAAGAGAAGCATTCGATAAAGAGACACACGATTTTACCGTGGTTCACTCCCCTGGTCTACATCCACAAAGATCTGGCGTTCATTTCTCTTTTATTATTCTTCATCATTTTCATTGTGTTGTGCATATTACAATCGAGTACAAATGAATATAGTGCTAATGAGGATGACAATATCTCAATAATCTCCCCAACTTGTGACCTTACCCTCAGTTACAATGCATATATCTCTCTCAAAAATAGACTCTTATCCAAAACTAACTCCACAACTAGATCGTTATATAACTCAACATACACTATCCAAAGTATATCTCCTCAAATCTTACAATACATATTTATACAACAAAAATGGGTTAATACTTGTTACAACAATGACCAAAACCCTAACCCACTAACCCTAGGTGAGTTAGGTTTGTCCACTTTCTAACTCCTTGCATGAAGTTGATCCACATCCATCTTCTTTTGACTTTCCTACTTCATCGCGCTGCTTTCCCTACTGTTTGGTGTGCACTCCTTTTCTGGTCCATTTTCTAATTGTCTTCAATAATTTTTTCATTGTCCCGAAAATTTCATGTGCCAACAATACCCATTTCTCCTTGTTGACATGACACAGATGTCAAACTTTTATTTTTCTTAGGACCCCTTCATCTTTGTTAACATATCACCCTTTTTTTGTGGCATAAGTGTTGAAATTATCTTTTCCTTAGTACCCCTTTCTCTTAGTTGATGTTTCACCCTTGCTAAGTTAGCATAGCTTTCTACCTCTTCTTTTCCTTAGTACCACTTTCTCCTTGTCGACATGGTACGTGTGTCAAAATTTTATTTTTCTCGGTGCCCCTTTATCTTTGTTTGTGTATCACACTTTTTTGTGTGGCATAGGTGTTAACCTTCTCTTTTCCTTAGCACCACTTGTTCTTAGGTTACATGTCACCATTGATGAGTTGGAATAACTTTCAACCACTTCATTTTCTTAGTACCTCTTTATCTTTCTTGACATGGCACAGGTGCCAAAATTTTATTTTTCTTACTACCCCTTTATATTTGTTGTCGTGTCACCCTTTTTTGTGTGGAATAAGTGTTGAAATTCTCTTTTTCTTAGTACCCCTTTCTCTTAGGTGGCATGTCACCCTTTCTGATTTGGCATAACATTTGACCTCTTCATTTTCTTTTACCCATTTCTCCTTGTAGACATAGTACGAGTGTCAAAATTTTATTTTTGTTAGTACCCATTTATCGTTATTGTCATGTCACCCTTTTTTGTGTGGAATAGGTGTTGAAGTTATCTTTTACAAAGTACCCCTTTCTCTTAGGTGAAGTGTCACCATTGTTGAGTTGGCATAGCTTTGGGCCTCTTCATTTTATTAGTACCCCTTTCTCCATTTTGACATGGCACAAGTGTAAATTTTTTGTTTTTATTAGTAACCCTTTATCTTTTTTGGTGTGTCACCCTTTTTTGTGTGCCATAGGTGTTGAAATAATATTTTCCTTAGTAAAAATTTCTATTAGTTCACGTGTCACCCTTGCTACATTGGCATAAATTTCAAACTGTTCATCTTCTTAGCACCCCTTTCTCCTTGTTGACATGGTCCAAGTGTCAAACTTTTATTTTTCTTAGAGCCACTTTATTGTTTTTGGTGTGTCACACTTTTTGTGTGTGGCATAGGTGTTCAAATTATCTTTTCCTTAGTACCCCTTGCTCTTAGGTGATGTGTCACCCTTGCTAGGTTGGAATAGATTTCGACCTTTTCATTTTCATAGTACCCATTTCCCCTTATTGACATGGCACGAGTGTTAAACATTTATTTTTCTTATTACCCCTTTATCTTTGTTGGTGTGTCACCCTTTTTGTGTGGCATGGGTGTGGAACTTTTGTTTTTCTTCGTATCCCTTTCACCTTGTTGACATGGCACATATGTCAAACTTTTATTTTTCTTAGTACCCCTTTTTCTTTGTTTGTTTGTCACCCTTTTTTGTGTGGAAAGGGGTAATAAGGTAAAGATAAAGGGGCATTAAGGAAGAGAGAAGTTCAACACCTATGCCACACAAAAAGTGGTGACACGTCAACAAAGATAATGGGGTACTAAGAAAAATAAAAGTTTTACGCTCATGCCATGTCAATAAGGAGAAAGGGGTAATATGAAAATGAAGAGGTTGAAATATATGTTAACTCATCAATAGTGACATGTCACCTAAGTGCAAGGGGTAGTAAGGAAAAAAAAAATTCAACAACTATGCCACACAAAAACTACAGGTCAACAAAGATAAAATGGTACTAATAAAAAGAAACATTTGACACACATGACATTTCAATAATGAGAAATGGGTACTGAGAAAATGAAGAGGTCGAAAGATATATCAACTTAATAGGGGTGACACATCACCTAAGAGAAAGGGGTAGTAAGGAAACGATAATTTTTACACCTATTCCACATAAAAAAGGCTGACATGTCAATAAATATAGATGGGTACTAGTAAAAATAAAAGTTTGATACTTGTATCATGTCAACGAGGAGAAAGCAGTACGAAGAAAACAAAAAAGTTGAAATATATGCCAACTTAGAAAGGGTGACATGACACCTAAGAGCAAGGGGTACTAATGAAAAGAGAGTTAAACACCTATGGGACACAAAAAAGGGCGACACATCAACAAAGATAAAGGGGTACTAAGAAAAATAAAATTTTGACACCAGTGCCATATCAACAAGTAGAAAGGGGTACTGAGAAAATAAAGAGGTCAATATATATGCGAGATCAGGAAGGGTGACATGTCACCTAAGATAAATGGGTACTAAGGGAAATACAAGTTCAACACATATGCCATACAAAAAAGGTTGACATGTCAACAAATATAAAGGGGTACTAACAAAAATAAAATTTTAACACTTGTGTCATGTCAACAAGGAGAATGGGGTACTAAAAAAAAAAGTAGGTCAAAATATATGCTAACTTAGCAAGGGTGACACGTCACCTAAGAGAAAGGGCTACTAAGTAAAATATATTTCCACACCTCTTATTCCACACAAAAAAAGGTGAAACATCAACAAAGATAAAGGGGTACTAAGAAAAGTAAAAGTTTGACACGCATGCCATGCCAAGAAGGAGAAAGGGGTATTAAGAAATCTAAGACGTCAAAATCTATTTCAAATTACAAATAGTGACACGTCACATAAGATAAAGGGGTACTAAGGAAAAGAGAATTTCAACACATATGCCACAAAACAAAGGGTGAAACGTCAAAAAACATAAAGAGGTACTAAGAAAAATAAAAGTTTGACAATGATGCCATGTTAACAAGGAGAAAGGGGTACTAATAAAATGAAGAGATTGAAATCTATGCCAACTCATCAAGGGTGAAACTTCACCTAAGACAAAGGGACACTAAGGAAATGGTAAGTTAAATACCTATGCCACATAAGAAAAAAATGACACATCAACAAAGATAAAGGGGTACTAAGAAAAATAAAAGTTTGACACCCATAACATGTCAAGAAGGAGAAAGGGGTACTATGAAAATGAAGAGGTTGAAATTTGTGCAAACTTAGCAAGGGAGACATGTGACGTAGAAGCAATGGGTACTAAGGAAAAAAGAATTTCAACACATGTGCTACACAAAAAAGGGTGACACGTCAAAAAATATAAAGGGGTACTAAGAAAAATAAAAGTTTGACACTTGTGCCATTCAACAAAGAGAAAGGGGTACTACACAAATGAAGAGGTCGAAAGTTATTCCAACTCAAAAAGGGTGACACATCACCTAAGAGAAATGGGTACTAAGGAAAAGAGAATTTCAAAACCTATGCCCCACAAAAAAGGGTGGCACGTCAACAAAAATAAAGGAATACTAGGAAAAATAAAATTTTGACACCCATGCCATGTCAAGAAGGAGAAATCGGTACTAATAATACAAAGAGGTCGAAATCTATGCCAAATCAACAAGGGTGACACGTAACCTAAGAGAAATGGGTACTAAGGAAAAGTGAATTTCAACACCTATGCCACACAAAAAAGGGTGACACGTAAACGAAAATAAAAAGGTACTAATAAAAATAAAAGTTTGACACTCGTTCCATGTAAACAAGGAGAAAAGGCTACTAAGAAAATGAGGAGGCCGAAAGCTATGACATCTCAACAAGGGTAACGTGTAAGATAAGATAAAGTGTTACTAAGGAAAATAGAATTTCAACATCCATGCCATACAAGAAAGGGTGACACGTTAACAAATATAAAGGGCTACTAATAAAAATAAAAGTTTGACACTCGTGCCATGTCAACAAGGAAGAATGGGTACTTAGAAAATATATAGGTCAAAATTTATGCCAGCTCAGCAAGGGCGACATGTCACCTAAGAGCAACAGGTACTAAGGAAAAGAGAAGTTCAACACCTATTTCACACAAGAAAGGGTGACACGTTAGCAAAGAACAAGGGGTACTAAGAAAAATAAAATTTTGACACTTGTTCCATGTCAACAAGGAGAAATGGGTACTAAGAAAATGAAGAGGTTGAAATCTATGCCAAATAAAAAAGGGTGACACTTTACCTAAGAGAAATGGGTACTAACGAAAAGATAAGTTCAACACCTATGACACACAACAAAAAGTGACATGTCAACATAGATAAAGGGGTACTAAGAAAAATACAAATTTGACACCTATGTTGTGTCAACAAAGAGAAAGGGGTACTAAGAAAATGAAGAGGTCAAAATCTATGCGAAATCAGAAAGGGTGAAACTTTACCTAAGAGTAAGGGGTACTAAGGAAAATTGAATTTCAACACCTATACCAAACAAGAAAGGGTGACATGTCAACACAGATATTGGGGTACTAAGAAAAATAAAAGTTTGACACCTGTGCCATGTCAAAAAGGAGAAAGGGGTACTTAGAAAATGAAGAGGTTTGAATATATTCCAATTTACCAAGGGTGACATGTCACCTAAGAAAAATGGGTGCTAAGAAAAAGATAAGTTCAAAACCTATGCCACACAAAAAATGGTGACATGTCAACAAAGATAAAGGGGTACTAAGAAAAATAAAAGCTTGACACTCGTGCCATGTCAACAAGAAGAAAGGTGTACAAAGAAATTGAAAAGGTCGAAATATATGCCACTTAGTAAGGGTGACATTTCACATAACATAAATGGGTACTAATGAAAAGAGAATTTTAACACCTATGCCACACAAAAAAGGGTGACATGTCAACAAAGAGAAAGGGGTACTAAGAAAAATACAAGTTTGAAACCCATGCCACGTGAACAAGGAGAAAGGGGTACTATGAAAAGGAATAGTTCAAAAGCTATGCCAACTAAACAATTGTGATACATTACCTAAGAGAAAGGATTACTAAGGAAAACATAATTTAAACACCTATGCCACACACAAAAAGGGTGGCACATCAACAAAGATAAAGGGGTACTAAGAAAAATTAATTTTTGACACTCGTGCCATGTTGATCCGGATTATTTTCGGCACAAAATGAGAGCGGAGATATAATAAAGAAATGCACAGAGATATCACATATATCCAATAATATAATAGAAATATATCAGATATGAAACCATAAACACAAAGATACAGTAATACATGATTTATATTAATGAAAGAAATGTACAGAGACTGTAAAAATACAGAGTGAAAGACTCGCTAGAATGGTGGCAACTTATCTCTGAGAAGAGATGTGACGGCTACTCGCATTCGCAAGAATATGATTACAATGAGGCTTCGAAGGCATTTTTACAATAAGAAGGAATGCCAAAAACCCTAAACATCCAAAAACCTAACCCTAGGAGATGAAGCACCAAAAGTCATGTGGGCCCCGTTTGGGTAAGTGAGTACATCAACTTCCCGGGGTTGTAACTTTTGCATATGATTTCTGTTTTAGGCATGTGATAGCTCATTGGAAATGTATCTTCAAGGAGATTCATTTTGGGGTCTCAATTATTCCTTTGGCTATCATTGAGAACCTTGATCTTGAAAAACCTTCATTTGGGCCCTCAAAATGGCCCCGAAAGTTAAAACCTGCTAAAAATAGTAAATTGCCAAAATTGGTAGAAAACTATTTTGAGCCAGTCGGAAAAGGTGGGTGGCCACCAATATCCACCTGGATCAATCCTCCCTCCTTAGGAAGAAATGGTATCCATTTCATTGAGTTCCCGGGGGAGAGGGAAAAGCATTTGCTGAATCTGCATCTTGTTGAGCTGCTTGCCTTGTTGGAGATGTCACACTGCTCAGTTTGTGGAAGTTTGTCACGAAACTATTGAGGATGAGGTCATTCAACAAGTTAGGCTACATGAGAGGACGATGTGCAGAAGGAATCTTTGCGCTTTTTTGCAACCTTGTCGACTTGCTTCTGTTTGAGAGAAGGTGCTTGGGGCGAGGATGTAGTGGTTGTAGTGTCCTTCTGTTCTCCTTTTGAACAGATTGTGAAGAAGATAAATTTTGCAGTATGAGATACTACCTTGCGACACTTTTTAGGTGGAACAGTAGTTGGAACTACCTCCGGTATTTTGTAGAGATGACCCCCCCCCGAGAAACAATGACACTAGAGGGTTGAGACTCATAAACAACATGGTGCTTCCACATATATGGTTGGCCCAAGAGAACATCACAAACATCCAGTGGGGTAACATCTCATAATACCTCATCCTTGAAAGGTTGGATGTTGTATGACAATCGAAACTATTGGCTGACACGAAGAACTCATCCTTGGCAAAGCCACCCGATGTTGTATGGCTGCGAGTGTGGTGTTATCGACAATCCCAACTATTTGACGACCTCTACTGAGATGAGGTTCTTCTGGCTTATGCTATCAACAATAAAATGCAGCAGGGTCCCCTTCACCCACATCTGTGAATGAAAAAGGTGCTCCCCCTCTTCAGGATCTGTTGGTTCTTCTGGTTGAATTGCTGCGGTCGCGACAATAGTAGTGGGGTCTACGTCAATGATCTATCCTTTTCCATTATTTTCAGAATCAGATTCAGAATCAGTGTTCATCTCTTTGTCTTTGATCTCGACCACCAATGAATTTCTTGAGCGACATTCATCGATGTTGTGCCAGAGGATTTTGTGGAACTTGCACCATTTTTTGGTGTCCTTCTTTGTCTTCCCGTGACCCTTCTTTTCCTGTGTTGTGGACTAGTTTTCGGGATATTGTTTGTTAGGGCCGTATTTTTCATACTTCGATTGTTGTGGATTTGCAAACCCAAACTCCCATTTGTTCTGGTGATTAAATTTCTGCTCAATTTTAACAGCATATAGATAAGCAGCACCGAGTGATGAGATGTCCAAAAAATCCATTTCAATCTGGATGTATCTGTGTAGAGCCCCACAATATTTCAGAACTAAATGTCACTTGGAGTCTTTGATACCCAGCTTGGTGTGCAAGGTATGGAAGGTATTGGTGAACTCCGAAACTTCTTGGCCCCTCTCTTGCTGTAGTGTGGTCCATCTCATGTACTGGTCCTCATAGTTTCCAACAGGGTAATACTATTCCTTTATCGCATCCACAAAAAAATCCCAAGTGGGATCGGCCCCGTATATTCCAGACTCCTCTGTGGAACTTTTCTCCCAGTAAGTTTCCCACCAATGTTTGACATGAGGGAGATATTTAAGGAGTGCGAAGGTGATCTTTTCTTTGTCGGAAAAATTGTGAACAGAGAAATAACCTTCTAGCAGAGTTAACCATTTTTCTAGGGCTTCTGCATCTATCTGTCCTTCAAATACAAGAATATCGAAATTAACTTGTACCTTGAAAGGTGAGGTGCCTCCAAAGTGGTTGCTTGATGAAGATGCACCTATTTTTATTGGCATACATTGAAGGATGTTGGAAAAATTATCCATCATTTCGTCCCTCTGTTGCATGAGAGCTTTCTCAAGCAACATATTGATAGGATTGTCTGCTCCATCGTTTTTATTTTCTTCTGCCATTGAGGGTTTCTTGGGTGTGCGAGAGTGATTGTATTCAAGATATACAAGATTGGGACCCAAATTTCTATACTTGGACCTCGTTGCGGACATGCACTAAAAAAATGATCAAGAGCAACCTGCTCTGATACCACTGATCCAGATTATTTTCGGCACGAAATGAGAGCGGAGATATAATAAATAAATGCATAGAGATATCACATATATCCAATAATATAATAGAAATATATCAAACATGCAACCATAAACACATAGATACAGTAATACGCGATTTCTATTAATGAAAGAAATGTACATAGACTGTAAAAATACAGAGTGAAAGACTCTCTAGAATGGTGGCAACTTATCTCTGAGAAGAGATGTGACGACTACTCGCATTCACAAGAAGATGATTACAATGAGGCTCTGAAGGCCTTTTTACAATAATAAGGAATGAAAAAAACCCTAGACATCCAAAAACCTAACCCTAGGAGATGAAGCGCCAAAAGTCACGTGGGCCCCGTTTGGGTAAGTGAGTACATCAACTTCCCGGGGTTGTAACTTTTGCATACGATCTCCGTTTTAGGCGTGTGATAGGTCATTGGAAAGGTATATTCGAGGAGATTCATTTTGGGGGATCAATTATTCCTTTGGCTATCATTTTGAACCTATATCTTGAAAAACTTTCATTTGGGTCCTCAAAATGGCCCCGAAAGTTAAAACTTGCTAAAAATAGTAAATTGCCAAAATTGCCAGAAAACTGTTTTGAGCCAGTTGGAAAAGGTGGGGCGCCATTGATATCCACCTGGATCACATGTAAACAAGTAGAAAGGGGTACTATGAAAATGAAGAGGTTGAAATCTATTTCAAATCAACAAGTGTGACACATCACCTAAGATCAAGGGGTACTAAGGAAAAGATAATTCCAACACCCATGCCACCAAAGAAAGGGTGACACGTCACAAAGATAAAGGGGTACTAAGAAGAATAAAATTTTGACACCCATGCCATTTCAATAAGGAGAAAGGGGTACTAATAAAACAAATAGGTTGGAATCAATGACAACTCAGCAAGGGTGACATGTAACCTAATATAAAGGGGTACTAATGAAAATATCAGTTCAACACCTATGCCACACAAAAAAGGGTGACACGTCAATAAAGATAAAGGTGTACAAAGAAAAATAAAATTCTAGCACTCGTGTCATGTCAACAAGGAAAAAGGGGTACTCAAAAAATGAAGAGGTTGAAAGCTATGCCAAATCAAAAAGGGTGACATGTCACCCAAGAGTTAGGGGTACTAAGGAAAGGAGAAGTTCAACACTTATGCCACACAAAAAAGGGTGGCATGCCAACAAAGATAAATGGGTACTAGGAAAAATAAAAGTTTTACACCCATGCCATGTCAACAAGGAGAAAAGGATACTAAGAACACAAAGAGGTTGAAAGTTATGTCAACTCAGCAAGGATGACATGTCACCTAAAATAAAGGGGTACTAAGGAAAAGAGAAGTTCAAAACCTATGCCCCACAATAAAGGGTGAAACGTCAAGAAACATAAATGGGTACTAAGAAAAATATAAGTTTGAAAACAATGCCATGTCAACAAGGAGAAAGGGTACTAAGAAAATGAAGAGGTTGAAAGCTATGCCAACTCAGTAAGAGTGAAACATCACCTAAGAGAAAGGAACAATAAGGAAATGAGAATTTAAACACCTATGCCACATAAGAAAAAGTGACATGTCAACAAAGATAAATGGATACTAAGAAAAATAAAAGTTTAACACCCATAACATGTCAACAAGGAGAAAGGGGTCACAGGCATGTGGGAAAAGTTGTAGATGATACAACTCTACCCACAAGCATGTGGGAAGAGTTTCCATTTATAAAACTCTGACCACATGCCTATGGGGAGAGTTTCCATGCTACAACTCTGCCCACAAGCCTATGGGCATAGTTACCATGTAACAACTCTTCCCACAGGCCCGTGGGAAGAGTTGTAGCATGGAAACTCTACCAACAGGATTTTGGACAAAGTTGTCATGCTATATGAAAATTTATGAGAATTATTTCAATGATTTATGTGATGTATTTGTGTTTAATAGAAACATCCATCAATGCTACTCAAAATATCACATTATGAAAACTTGTTAGTATCATTTTGGAAATACAAATCAAAGTATTTTGGGAAAACTTGTAAATATCATTTGGTTATTTGTAATAACTTTGTTGAAGGAAAAGGTTGTAGAAACGGTGTCGAGTTAGATTTTATCTGGATATGTGGGGTGTTCACTTTATATTAAAAGGATCTCCAAATTTTATTACCTTGCATCTTTATTTTTTTTTTCAATATAGTTTCTTATGTCTTATATAGTAATAAAATCCACACTATCACAATGGGTTGCAATGGAATCTCATTACATGCATAAGGGTGACCAACTAGTTGACACTTGTTGTAATTCTTTACATATTCCATGGAATCTTAACATAGTGTCAACTACCATAGTTGAACATAGAGAAACTTCAACCTAGTATTTTTCCTTCCACTATAATTCACTTCACTCTCTTTGTCATGCATCTCCCAAAGGATGACTTATACTTTATGATCTAGAATGCATTAGTTAAAATACTATCTATGGAAAGATTATATAGGTTTCCCATGGTGAAATTGCATTTTTCATAGTAGATAACCAATCATATTCATTTTTTTATGGTCATACATATTTGGTATATAACCCCACTTGAGGAACTTTATGATTTATGTTAAATAACCATGAACCACTTCCACTCAAAATAGATTCAGATGTGGGAATTCATCTATGGTATCCATAGTTTTCACTTCTCTTCCAATAGGCCTATGGGTAGAGTTTCCACACCTCTGCCCATATGCCCATGAGTAGAGTTGTAGCATCTGCAAATCTTCCCACCGCCCTATGGGAAGAGTTTCCAAATCTATGCACATAGACCCGTGGGTGAAGTTGTAGCATGGAAACTCTACCCATATGCCTATGGGTAGAGTTGCCACATATTTTTCCACATGCCCATGGGTATATTTGTAGCATATAAAAATCTACCCACAGGCCTATGGGAAGAGTTTCCATGTAGAGAACTTAGATAACTAAATTTGGAGCTATATAGAATCATGGACATGCATTTCCATTAGGTCACTTTATATTGTTTTTTCTCTCCCTTTACAAAGTATAATTTGCCTCTTTTATAGAACCCAACTTGAGAAACTTTGTGACCTATGTGAAATAACCTTGAACTGCTTCCACCCAAAATAGATTTAGATGTGGGAATTCATCCAAGGTATCCATAGTTTCCACATCTCTTCTCATAGGCATGTGGGCAGAGTTGCCACATCTCTGCCCACATGCTTGTAGGAAGATTTGCCACATCTATTCCCACATGCCTATGGGTAGAGTTGTAGGATGTACAACTCTGCCCAACGGCCTATGGGAAGAGTTGCCACATATGTTCCCACATGCATGTGGGAAGAGTTTCCATGTGGTCAAAGTTGTAGCATGGAAAATCTACCCACAGGCCTATGGGAAGAGTTTCCACATCTCTACCCACATGCATGTTCTTCTATATAGCTCCAAATTTAGTTATCTAAGTTCTCTACATGGAAAATATACCTACAGGCCTGTGGGTAGATTTGTAGCATCTACAACTCGTTCCATAGGCCTATGTGTAGAGTTGCAACATATACAACTTTTCCCATAGGCCTATGGGAAGAGTTTCCATTTATTAAATTATATAACTAAATTTAGATCTGCATAGAAGCATGGGTGTGCATTTCCATTAGGTCACTTTCTATTGTTTTGATCTCTCCATTTACAAGGTAGAATTTGTCTCTTTTGCACAACAACCACTTTTATGTTTTGAAAATCTAAATGTGTAGATAGGTGTAAAATTATATAAGACACCCTCAGAAACTTGAATCACTCAAATTGAATGCATGTAAAGACCTAGGTGTGCATTTTAGTGAAGCATGGTGTGCATTTATGCACAAATGCAAAAATTACAGTTTAAAATAAAAAAAGTTTTTTTCTTAATTAGGTTTTCCATTTTAGTCTTTTTAGAGTCTCGTATATGTTTATATGTCTATTTGTTTATTATTTATTCATATAACCTTATATTCTCTTATGATTTCTACAGGTCTTCACAATGGAAATGAAAATAACAACTAGCTTATGTGTGATGTGGCTATACAATATCCTACATCATCGAGCTCATTGACACATGTAGTTAGTACTCATTTTTTCCATTTTAGTTAGTGTCTTTGTGAAGTTTCCAAAGATTCATGAATATTTTAACCCTTTACCAAATTCTGGGCACAAATCACCCTAGTACGCATTCTTTAGGGTTTACAACAAAGACACAATTCTGTAACTTGTAACTTGTGAGTTACCAAAACCATACATCGATGTGTATTTCCATTAGGTCACTTTCTATTGTTTTGGTCTCTCCATTTACAAGGTAGACTTTACCTCTTTTACACAAAAACCACTTTTATGTTTGCAAATGAAAATCTAAATATGTAGACATGTGTAAAATGATCTAAGACACCCTCATAAACTTGAATCATTGAAATTGCAGGTGTGTGAAGAATTGGGTGTGCATTTTAGTGAAGTCTGGCGTGCATTTATGCACAACTGCAGAAATTACAGTTTAAAATCAAAACACATATTTTTCTCAATCATGCATTTCATTTTAGTCATTCTAGAGTATCGTACATGTTGATATGTCTGTTTATTTATTTAATTATTATTCAGTCATATAACCTTGTATTCTTTGATGATTTGTGCAGGTCTTCGCAATGGAAATGCAACTAAAACATAGCCTATGTGTGATGTAGTTGTACAAGATCCTGCTTCATCCAGCACATGGATGCAGGTAGTTAGTACTCATTTTTCCATTTTAGTTAGTGTGTCTGCACAATTTCCAAAGATTCATGTATATTTCAACCCTTTACCAAATTCTGGGCACAAATCACCCTAGTAAGCATTCTTTAGGGTTTACAACAAATCCACAATCCTGTAACTTGTAACTTGTAAATTAACAACACCATAGATGTATTTTTCTTCCTAGGGAGTGCATTTCTCATCATCCCCGTTTTCTTGCATTTTTATGCATTTTTTGTATTTACAAGGCAAATTTTAGCCTTTATGCACAACATAGGGTTTTTGGTTTCAAAATGCACAACTAAAGTATGAATAGATGTAAAATGATAAAATCCAAACTAAACAATTTGAACCACTCAATTTGGAGGTCATATGAGTCTTAGGTGTGCATTTTATAGTAAGATGGTTTTTCCTTGCATTTTACAAAAAGTTTGAAATCTTGGTTCAAGGTAGAAGTCCAGAGTCATTTTAAAATGCATTGTGTGTGTGTGTGTGTGTGTGTGTGTGTACACACAGATACACAAACACACACACACACACACACACACACACACACACACACACACACACACACACACACACACACACACACACACATAATGTTATTAACTTCAACCCAAAACTTAGATAACTAAATTTGGAGCAATATAGAATCACGGGCGTGCATTTCCATTAGGTCACTTTCTACTAATTTGGTCTCCAAATTTACAATGTAGAATTTGCTCCTTTTACATATCAACCACTTTTAACTTTGAAAATGAAAATATTAATATGTAGACATGTGTAAAATTTTATAAGATATCCTCAAAAACTTGCACCACTCAAACTTCATGGGTGTTAAGACCTAGGCATACATTTAGTGAAGCATGGTATGCATTTCTGCACAAGGGTATGAATTACAGTTTAAAATAAAAAAAACATGTATTTCTGAAGTATGACTATGAATTTTTAGTTGTGGAAGCTCTAACAAGGTTTAATTGAGGTTTTATGCAAAAATATAAACCCTAATCCTAATTTTCTATATCATCATATATCAATAACATTGTCATCTACATTTGGCTCAACCTACCTAATCCGAAAAGATCTTTTAAATGAAAATGGTTGAGTTATATTGCATGTGTTAGATTACCATTTAGGAAATGAATGAAAGAGGAAGAATTATATAAAGAACATGAAAACCATAAAGAAATATTCATATTTGAACATAAGCATGAATAACAACAAACCATAAAACACCAAAATGATAATGGAGTTTGGAAATATTTCCTACATCTCCGGGCCTTTGTCTCAGTGGGTGAGGCTTTATTATTTCTATTCAAAGCTTTAAATGTACATCATAATAGTACCAAAAAGGTTACAAACTAAAATTGTCTTGTTCTACCAGATCTCTTACACACCATCTTACTATAAAATGATGAAATTACACACTATAAAAATAAGACACTATGTTGTAAAAAAATGATGTTATAACATGTCATCATTTCAATATGTGTGATTACATTAATGGAATCAAAATATAATGAAGATGTGACATCCACTTCTAGAAAAACCAAGTGATTGTTTTCTTTACTTCATGGTGTTCCTCTTGCTTCACTGTTAATTCCTCTTCCTTTCTGAGTACATGAAAAATCCTTTGTCCTTCTTTGGATGAAGCTCCAGATTAAGCTTCCAACAATCAACCTTTTGATGTCCACCCCTATTGCAATAAGTGCAGTGGTTTTTTGGCATCCAGACTTGTTTTCCCTTCTCATTCTTCCATTGTGGAGTTGAGTCTTTATGTCGTGTCTACTTCTTGGTTGACATAAGTTTCCTATAAAAAGTTTGTCTCTTCCAACACTTTGCCACACAATTCTTGGGTGAATGACAAAAAGTAAAAGGATACATATTCCACAAGTTTCAGATTACATGATTATGTTTTTTATAATCAAAAAGAGATTTGTAAAAATCATGACCATTATCTTCTCTTTTTGATCTTCACCTTGCTTTGGAGATGAATTTCATTAACTATCCCCATAATGGAGTGATACGTCATCACCTTTCGTGAATCATTCTCGCAATGTTTTAGGATGATCATTTGAAGCATTACTTTCTTTCGATGTTTTGGAGCCCATCTTGGAGAATGTTCCAATCTCCTCTTCACCATATACCAATCCTAAATAACAAGTTCTTTCCACAACCTCTGTGGGATTAATGATACATTGGCCCTTATTTCCAATACCCTTTCCTTCATATCCCATCTTGGTTAGCAATTTCAAACCTATACCTCTTGTATGTTTTTCAAATGCACCAAAAGAACCATATTGATGGGAACTATGCGAAATTGATGAATGACTTCCACTGCATACCTCAGAGATGTTTTCTAAATTCGACGTAGAAGGAAATTCCTTCAATTCTTCTTTGATTTTGTTGTTCTTTGAAGTATTTTCTTGAACTGATCTCTTTCATTCCAAGTAGTCTACATACAACACTTTCACCATCTCGGACATGGAAAATAGAGTTTTTCGCATATCCTTCTCATCTTGAGAAATTCCCTCTTTAGATGCCATTTTTCCAATTTAGATGAGCTCTTCCCTGGTAAACATGCAAACTCAAAATCCAACCATCAAATAGCTCTGATACCACTTGATTCAAAAAGATCTTTTAAACGACAATGGTTGAGTTATCTTGCATGTGTTAAATTAACATTTAGGAAATGAATGAAAGAGGAATAATTATAGAAATAACATGAAAGCCATAAAGAAATGTTTAGATCTGAACATAAGCATGAAGAACAACAAACCATAAAACACCAAAATGATAACGGAGTTCGACAATCTCGCCTACGTCTTCGGGCCTTTGCATCAGTGGGTGAGGCTTTCTTATTTATGTTAAAAGCTTTAAATGTACATCATAACAGTACCAAAAAGGTTACAAAATGATCTAGTCTTGTTCAACCAGATCTCTGGAACCCAAAAAAACTGACGTCACTAAAATCGGATGAACGTAGCTCCCATAAATGGCCCACAAAGGTTCTCTCCTCAATGGCTTCCCTACATAAAAATGACTTTGGCTCAATAATTATTCAGCATAAACCTGTTCTAAACTCTCTTCCCATGGATTCAAGAGCCTATAGTTTATATAGGCCTAAAGTTGGTAACCATATCCCAACTTCCCCCAAGATCTGGCCCTAGAAAGGGCCCAAGATCCTCCAAAAATGACCAATATCTCTCAAACTACTGAGAAAATCACTTAAAAATCACAACAGTAAAGTTAAAAACCCACTTTGGCATATAATTAGGTGTATCCCCCAAAAATCCGGTCCCTAGTCATATGCACACTACCCATGTGGCCTAGAGCCAAGCACTATCTCCTTGACTATCGGCCCCTGGTCACCTGGATACCCATGTGTTTTGGCCCAAAATACCCATGCTCTAAGCCCTCGATTTACAGGACTATGGTTCTACCCCTTGGTTGGTGGCTAGCTTGACTGACCAGGGCTAACACTTATCCATCCACGCTCAACACCAAAAGGAACTAGGTCATATGGAGTTACATGAGACCCAGATCTGGGGCTAGGCTCCAAACATTTATCCACGCTAAACGATAACCATTTCGGTCACAAGATAGGGTCATGTGGTCATCTGCGCCAAGGGTTGGGGGCTAGGTCCTAGCCCTGTTTTCCGTCGGATGAACACCCAATGAAAATTTTATAATAAATAATCCATCTAGGGGTAAGAACCAATGAGAGGGTGCGCTACCTAGCCTAGCCCTGCCAAGTCATTTGCTTGGACTTGAGGTCGCAGGTTCAAATACGGTGAAGTCCCAAATATTTTGCAAAAATTGATGAACAATAAAGGGGTGCCACATGGCACTATACCATACGCCCAAATATGCCATGTGTCAATCAACCATTGGTCCACTATCTTTCAAGGTGTCAACCTAGTCACACGCCACTATACCTGCCATGTCTGCCATGCATCTGTTAAGAACCAGACATCAATATAGCATAGAAAAACCTCAGGAAAAGTACTCAACGCCTTGAAAAAGAGATAATTTTAGATAATAAGCCTCTTCGAGGAGGCAACCTCCTTTTACCCCACTTAAATGTTCAAATCCAAGATGATTCAAAATGAAAATGTCTTCTTGGTATATATAGGAGACTAGGAGGTTTAAAGGCCTAAAGCCGACATAAATAAAATAACATTACTAATCTAAATTACAACTAATGGCCTAAAGTCGACATAAATAAAATAACATTACTAATCTAATATGCCCCAATTAAGTG
>ML788628.1:502023-562844 GCA_009831015.1 Picea engelmannii
TACCCCACTTAAATGTTCAAGTCCAAGATGATTCAAAATGAAAATGTCTCCTTGGTATATATAGGAGACTAGGAGGTTTAAAGGCCTAAAGCCGACATAAATAAAATAACATTACTAATATAAATTACAACTAATGGCCTAAATCCAACATAAATAAAATAAAATTACTAATCTAATATGCCCCAATTAAGTGGTAATGAGCCAATATTAGGGCTTAACAACATCATACGACTGTATGACCCTGTATGGATGTGCCACGTGTCACCCTTGCAGTGGTGACATGTGTCACTCCCTGATTGGTCCATCTGTACCTATCCATGTCAACATCCACTGTACCTTTCCACATCACTTGTACATCCATACGACTTGTACAGTCAGATACCATGTGGCATTGTATAGACTGTACAGTCAACATTTGTTTTACTGTTTGGCCAAATGAACATATCGTGATATCTGAAGCATACAAAGTTCATTTTTTCCTGTTCAAGTTGCATTGGATTCATAATGTTAAGGCCTACACACATGTCCGTATTGAATAGATTCTGAGAACTTTTATTTTTAGGACTTTCTAAGCCCTATCTTGTCTTCGGGATCCATTCTGGATCACTACCCCCTATGTCAAATGTAATATATTTTTTATTTTATTTTATTATACGTACATCGGACCTCCAACACATGTTCGTTCATTCCCAATAGGACATGTAACTCTCATGCACCACCACTCTGGAAAATGTTGTGGACCATGGCATCATGCATTCGAGGAATTCCTCGCACCATATCGTTGGATTTCATGTTGTAGAGGGTCACCATGCTGATGCATGTTGTCGATCCTAAAGTCATAATCTTGATGGATTTTGTTTTTTATTTTCGACAGAACTTACGAGCACCTATGTCCTAGTAACGATGGTTGTCATTGGTTAAAAAATGATAGGTTACCTGGTGTAGATTTCTTGGAAAATTCCACATGGCATACATAGGCATTACAATACTAGAAATTAAATGGAAGTACGAAGATTATTTGCGACGAACATCAATTTCAAAAAATCTCTCCACCATATGTCATGTGCCAACTTTGTATGTTGGATATTTGACATACAATGGCACCATTGAGAGTGAGACAAAAAGGGTTTGACTAATAGATGGAAATTGAGTTTGTTGAAAGCTAGACGAGAGTTCATCGGAACAACATCAGAAAATGAGCCAAATGTACTAGTGAAGATGATTATTTACTTCCTTGGTCTGATTGAAATTAAGAGAAACAAACTCATCTTTGCATGAAATCATTTTCCTGATCATGTCTTTTACAAAATTTGGTCCACTGGTTATGTGACTTGAGCATTTATTTTGTGCTAAAAGTGTAGTCTGCACCAGCATGGATGTATTTTCTTCTTGTTCTTGTCATTTATTATTCCAAACTTTTGTAGTATCTTTCTTTTTTTGGTGATGGAATTTTGTTATTTGTTTTGTGCATACCAACCTGTTCATATTCTTCCTTATTTTATTTTTCTTGTTTTATCTTCCAAACCTTTTTGTATCCTTGTCTAGAAAAACATTTCATGGTGCTTCTACAATCTCGTGCTATTTGTCCATAGTTATTGCATTTGTAACATTCAACTTTGTAATGTAGGGGAGTAAATGGATTGTAGTTTCTATCATTAGTCCCATGAAAACCTCTAGTCTTGATATCCTTGTAATCTTTGTAAGAGATTTTACTCCCAATTCTCATATAATTGTTTCTTTCATAAGCTTTGCAATCTACTACTTTGTGACCAATTTTTTTGCAAGAAAAGCAATAAAGAAGAAACATATTTTGATACCTGGTTGTGAAGGGTATTCTTGATGGAGAAAATCTTCTAAACTCATCCTTGTCTTTCTTGAGTGAAAGATTAGACTCTTGTCGATTATGATTTCTTTCCTTGTTGTTGGAACCTTTAAGAGCATTTGCATATCTTTCAGGATTTTCCTCAATTTTCTTTTCTAGTGACTTAGGGATTGAATCTTCTTCAAGGATATTATGATTATAGTCATAACCAAGACCTGTCTTGATAGATGGTGACCTTTGAAAGATAATGATATTATCTAGAATTGCAATACTGTTTTCAAATTTTGAGTTTGTATTCAGATGGGTAACTGTCTCTTATAATTATTTTCCTAGAGAGGTATTTTTTGTTTCAAGTTTCTCAGAGTGTTGATCTTTTTCTTTCAGTTGTTTTTCAATTAATTAATTTATTACTTCTAGTTATTGAATTTGAAATTTGATTTTTTTTTTTTTCATCAAGGATTTGTGATAGTTGCTCCTTTAAACCATCACAAAGGCTGTGGGTGACAATTATTTTGAGCTCAACATTCCCCCTTTCCTTGGCCTGCACCCAGTATTCAACGTGGCTCTCCTTTAGTCATATTTCCCACCATTATTGGACACCTCAGAGATAGAAGAGAAGTTGACACTAATAGAGATCAAACATGAATTCATGCAACATGAATCCAATGATAATATTTTGGAAACACATATTAAGGGCACTCTAGAACAAATGACCCATCTTTATCGAGTCGTCAAAGTAGGGAAGCTCTTGCACCAAGGCAAGTGGCTCACCGGGGGCCAAATTCAACAAACATTTCCTCATATGATGGGGGAAATCAATGTAATGGAGACCATTGATACCTAAGGAGGGAGTATTGATATAGGTAGATATCGATGGCCACCCACCATTTCCAACTCGCTCAAAATAGGTTTTTGGCAATTTTGGCAATTTACTATTTTTAGCAGTTTTTAACTTCTGGGGCCATTTTAAGGGCCTAAATGAAGGGTTTTTGGGATAACTATTCTCAATTAAATTCAAAGTCTATGATTGAGCCCCCAAAATAAATCTCATCAACGATACCTTTCCAACAGGCTATTGTGTGCCTAAAACGGAGATCGTATGTGAAAGTTACGACCCCGAGAAGTTGATATACTAACTTACCCAAACGAGGCCCACATGACTTTTGGCGCTTCAACTCCCAGGGTTAGGTTTTTGGATGTCTAAGGTTTTTTACATTCCCATTTATTGTAAAAATTCCTTCAAATCCTCATTTTAATCATCTTCTTGTGAATGAGTGCAACTGTCACATCTCTTCTAAGATATAAGCCTCCACCATTCCAACAAACTTGTTTTTCACTGCATTTTATAGTTTCATCTTATTTCCTTATTGAATAGAATTTTTTTTTTACTGTATCTCTGTTATTTTGTGTTATGAATCTTTTAATAATTTGTATTCATTTTTTTCTGCTCATAAAATTTGGATCATGTATAGACTCATCTACCATATCCATCACTTCAAAGTCTGTTGTGGTGCACACACCATCTAAATCCACTGTTATATTCTTCAATCTGCCTATGGGAATCACTCTATGATGGTTTTCTAGCTTCAATTGGATAGGTCAATACCCTAGTGTAGGTTATCCCATTTCTTCCCAAGTCTTCTTTGGCAAAATGTTGACATCTGATCCTAAGTCTAGAATAATATTTCCCATGTTAAAGCCTCCTATATTTGCATTCAATTTGAACTATCTGCTAGTTATTTTCTTTCTATGGACATGATTAAACATATTTGGTTCTATTCCGACCCCTTCTTCTATGCTATATTTCTCAAGAATACTTTTAAACAAATCCATGGAATTCTTATCATTAAGCAATTTAAAGCAAAATTCCAGGAAATTATTTAAGTCTGTTTTCTTTCTTTTGTAAGTATGACCCATAGACCGAGGCATATCAAAAAAAGGAGTATCATACCTCGGCACAATATTCTATGTGGAGGTTACATTCTCCTTCAGGAACTCCTTATTTTCTTCCTTGAAAGTTTCCTTCTCCTTATTTGCATCAAAATGTTGTTGTGGCTGAGTGTTCTTCTGAGTCCAACACTAAGATTCCTTCTTTTGATTATGTGCATATGCTCCTGTCTTCATTCCTCCTCTAGTCACTACGTTTATGTTCCTCCCAGGATCCCTCTTCTCTTGGATCTTTTTCATTAACTTCGGGCAATATTCTGTTGCGTGATTTGCTGCACGATAGTACATACATGTTGTTGTTGGTTGAGGACAATATTTGGCATAGTGTCCTTGTTGCTGACAATTATGGAAGATAATAGGCCTTCTGCCTCTACCCATTCCTTATCTTCCTCTACCTATGAATCCTCCTCTATTCCCCTGTGGATCCATGTTTTGTTGATGATACTATGGTTCTTAATTATACTATGGGGTTTGTTGAAATTGTGGCACTACTTGAAATTTTTGTGCATTACCAAAACTATGGCACAATATGTCCTACCATCAAATCAACCTACATCATGTATGCATATGAGGTTCTTTCCTTCATTAACTCCAGGGTTCTATGATTTTTGTCTTCATGTCCCACTAACTTACAAAATTTACAGAAATTACTCTTCGGTTATGTCTTGTACTTCTGCATCATAGCGAAGTGATAAGGATCATGCCCATGTGTCTTGCATATTTCACACCAAGGCACTCATGTAGGAAATGGATTTTGAATCCATACTCCCAAGTACTGCCAAAATGTCGGACACTCATTCTTGTGATGTCACTCTGATCTGCATAGGGTACATCGCATTTCTTCTCTTTTTTCCCTACTTTTATTTTGGTTTAATTGCACTGCCAAGTTCTTCATATCTTCCTTCAGCTCCTCTATAGCTAGATTTGTATGATTATAATGATTCTCCTCTAACTACATCATTGCTTGTAGTGCCTCTTCCTGGGTTTTAATTTTTTGTTGTCTCAATGGATATTTGAAGTGTGGTAACAAAGAATTTATAAACAATTGTTTGTGTTGCATGTCAAAAATGGGATACTTCAGTTTACCTTTCAATGTATTGAAATTTTGATTGATGTCCCATACTGTCTCTCCTATTTTCTGTTTAACCTCAACCATCTCATTCATAAATTGATCCTATGAAACTCAGTGATCAGTGCCTTCTTGATCTCTGCTATTGTTCCTGGTGCACCTTGTGGATTGTTTACTGCTAGATTCACATACCAATCCAGTGCGCATTTTTTGAATGTTATTTCTAGTTGTGCTAATTTTGCTACCTCATTAGTGATTCTTTTTGCTTCCCATATTCTCTCACACATGAATAGTTTCTTCTCTGGGTATTTTCTTCCATCCCCATGGAACTCTGGTAATCTAATCATTGGATCTACACCTACCATTGTAGAATGTGTTGTACCTTCTCTGTGCGGTACTACTATCTGTGTATTGTTGTTCAGACTTGAACTCCCACCGGTGTTACTACTTGTACTTCCACTTGTACCACTACCTACACTGTTGTTGGTACTTCTACTTGTAACCTCACTTCTATTATGTTCTCCTAGATTCCTCTGACTATCAATCATTGGTTCTCTAAATAAATATTTCTTTGCTGATGTGTTAATCATACATGGGGTTGTAGGTTCTACCTTGATTCATATCTGGATAGGGGTACTTGATTCCTCATTATATCTCACTCCTTTAGTCTTTCTTTCATATGTGGCGCACAATATTTCTTCAATGTGCTCCATAGGGTGGAGATCCTCTACCTCTTTCTCATCACTCTCCAAGCCTTCCCTCTCTGCTACTCCTCTTTTCTTCCTATTGAGCTTATACTGGTAGAGGCCACTACGCGTCATTCCTTCCTTCTACAAGATTTCCTACGTCTCCTCTTGATCCATCATAATGGGATCTTTATCTTTACTGTTCTCTTCTCTATCCATTTCCCCCTCCATCTCATACCTTCCTCATTATTTCCCCTAACTCCCCCATGCACGTAGAGTAGTTTAGATTTTTTATTCCATGGTTAATACCCCTTTATCATGCAATAATCTCTTGATTGAAGAGTACAACGACCTAATGTACCTTCCCCTTAGACCCTTAAGAAAATCCTACTCTGCTACACTGCAATACTTTGATGTATCTACTGCAAACTCAGTGATATAACCCACTACAATGTTGTCTAACTAGAAATCTATTGTGCACGTGAATTTGTTATTCACCTTCTTCAATCACGTGATACTCTCTTCTGTCCACTCCAATGATATAACTCTATTTGTCAGATGGGTATATTTCAACTGTGATATCCACTTCTGTAATAGCGTGGGAAACTCACTAAAGAAAATCTTGTGTATTTCATTGAATATGTATCTCTCCAAGTACAGTCTTGGCTTAAACCTAGGGCTTCTATTATCTTTGTGGGAAAAATCGAGTTCCTGAACTGTCAACCATATTTCAATCTCCACTTTCATGGGGTTCCAACCTAAAAACATCCCCTTTCTTAAATCCTCACTCTATACTGCATGATACATCCCTCATGATCTAATCTTCCGACTTCCAACCAGCAACAAAACCATTTGATGGCTTTATGGTCTGACCTAGGTTCTAACTACAGGATTACCAACAACCCTTAGACCATTGGCCCCTCTGGATACTAGAAGGAAACATAGTGCACAGAGTGCACTGTGTAGTCTCACCCGAGATGGATTTAGTGGGTGGTCATAGGACTCAGGTGTATGCAACCATGGGATGGGATGTGCTTCTCTCTCATGGGAATTATATCTACTCAATTGCTAGCCCTCGAATACCCATTCATTATGCTAACCGTGGTAGGATCTTAGTTCTTACTAGTGTCACAACTATTCCAATAGAACTTCATTAACCATTATAGAAGCATATATCCAATGACATATATTCATTTACTGCAATACAAGATTCAGATATGAATACTAACTATGAAATTCATCCATGTAGTGTTGTTCTACAGATTTCATTAGTTTTTCCTTAGTGCAAAATATTATTTCCTTTTTCATTTTAACATGTTCATCATAAAACTCATTAAAGAAAATATCCACAAGCACTACAAACATTCACACATAACCCATATGTACCGTGGTTCACCCCCCTCCTGGGGCTATGTCCACAAAGATGATTCACT
Organism: Picea engelmannii; assembly: GCA_009831015.1. Lineage (NCBI taxonomy): Eukaryota > Viridiplantae > Streptophyta > Pinopsida > Pinales > Pinaceae > Picea > Picea engelmannii. Next base: position 508,981 of record ML788628.1, read on the forward strand.
TCATCTGTTTATTAATATGAAAAATATAGTGACGCGCATTGTACATTTCTTCCTCCATTACAATCGATTTCCATAGATCGCAATAGTCTTCACAAAACTTATAACAAAACTTTGAACATGCATAGAATAACAAAATCTATAACTGGGGACAAAACTGAGAACTTCTAACTTTTTCTAACCAACCCCTTCCATAGTCCTAATACATTCTACTTATGCCAAAAATGGGACAAATACCTTACAAAAACCCTAACCCTAAGTGGATTAGGTTTTTCCACTCTGTAACTGCTTTTCCTTGGTGCTTCTTTTCCTTTGTTTCTGGCACTGCTTTTCCTTTGTTTCTGGTGCTTATTTTCCTCTGTTTCCGGCGTGCTACCCTTTTTCTGGAGTTTCCTTGATATCTTCAAAACTTCCTTGATTTTATCCAAAAATTGGCTTGTGCCAATAAGTTTCAACACATTTACATGGTATCAGATCTGATAGACTGCTAGGGAAAAGACACACCAAATTAATTTTGCAGGTACCAAAGATTGAAGACAGTGGAAAATGGAATTTCCAAAAGAATTCATTCTTACATTGTACAATTTATTTTCATGGAAATAGAAGATGATAGTGCATCTTCGAGGCAGAGTATTATACAAGTTAACCATGGACATAGAGACTGAACCCACATCAGCCATAGAAAAATACAAGTATCTAAATCGAATGGACGAAGCGTTTGAAACTATTTGCAGTCTCATTTCTCCTGAACTCCTCTTTTACATATCCTCCTATAAAATCTCCAATGAATCCTGGACTACCATGGAAGGGATTTTTGGAAACAATATGAGATGAGGGGACACATGCTCGAGGTGGAATTGCTCACATATGATCCAAACACCTTCGACAATCTCCAAGATTTATTTACCAAATATAAGGATTTGTTGTCACAACTCAAGGCTTGTGAGGATGTTCTCACCATTCTCTCCAAACTTGGTCCAAAATACTCAGTGTTTGTATCCACATTTCATTTAGTTAGTCTCTCCTCTGGAGCTACCTGGAAGATGCCCTCTCTTGAGGTATTCATTGAATCTCTGACACAAGAGCAGAACTAGCTCATAAATATGGGAAAAATCAAAGGCCCAAATGTGCATGCATTTACTATGCATGATGGTAGCAGTGATAAAAATCATAAATCTAAAGACAAAGAAAAAATGAAATCACATGCAAATCCAAAGAAGGAAGAGTACTCAAAACCCTTCAACGATGCCTCCAGATCCAAAGGTGGAAAGGGAAGAAAAGGGGAGAAATGCACTTATTGTCATAAAGGATTCCATCCAAAATCTACATGTATGTAGAAACATATAGATCAAAGGGCTCAAATAATTCAACAAAACAACCTTGGATATCACATCCTCGAGGGTGCCAAGAAGAAGAAGCCAGAAGATAAGAATCCCAAGAAAGGGAATTCTAGCCATGCTTTGATTGGCATTAACTCCTCTCCCAATGAATATATAATAGATTTAGGTGCATCACACCACATGGAAGCCACAAAATAATTCTACTCTTCATTGGACGCAGACAAAGCTCCTCCTATTCTGATGGGGGACAACTCTCCAGTCAAGGTCATTGGCAAAGGAAGAATTAAACTCTTAAACGAAAGCTTTGAGAATGTGCTACACATTCCCAAATGTTTCGTCAATATTCTCTCCATGTATCATATGAAAAAATCTGTCACTAGAAAGAGATTCATATTCAAACCTGATGCAGTGGATATCTATGACATGTAAACCAATTCCAATGTTTCTACTAGTGAGGTAAATCATCAATCCATACTTTACACATTTTCTGAATTTATTGAACCAGATTTTGCATTACTGCTTACCCATGCTGATGAAAGCAGTAGGATATGGCATGAAAGGTTAGGGAATCTAAATTTTAGATATATGAAACAAATTAGAAAGCAGGGAATGGTTGATGGTATACCTGACATCCACTTCTCCAAAGGAATTTGTGAGGGGTGTGTTCTTGGAAAACACCCTAAAGAGAAATTTGACAAAGGAAAGACCCATAAGGCTTACTTTACTTTAGATCTAATCCATAGTGATCTAATGGGTGATTTTACGCATCCATCAATCAGTAAATCAAGGTATGTGCTCATTTTTTTTGATGATTTCTCATGCTTCACATTGATTTTCTTTCTTAGGGAAAAATCATAGGTCTTTTAACACCTCAAAGATTTCAAATCCCTTGTTGAGACATAGTCAAGAAAGAAAATGAAAGTCCTTCGAATAGATAACGGGGGAGTGTATGTCAACCATGAGATACATAATCTTTTTCATGAGGTCGGGATTCAGTTGCAACACATGGTTCCTTACACTCCATAGTAAAACAAAGTTGTTGAGTGGAAAAATAGATCTCTAAAAAAGATGGAATCTTGCATGCTACATGCAAAGTCACTTCCACATAGATTATTGGTTGAAGCAGTTAATTGTGCAACGTACATACAAAACATATCACCCCATATATCTGTCAAGGATAAGACCCCTTATGAGGCTTGGAGAAACCTCAAACCAGAAGTGACCCACTTCCGTATTTTTGGTTCACATGCATGGGCCAGGATTCCCTCTGAGAAGAGGAAGGAAATTGATCCACATATCACATAATGTATCTTTGTTGGATACCTTGATGGTGTAAAGGGATACAAACTCATTGATCTTTCCTCAAAATGGCTCATCATTGAGCGTAGTGTCCAATTCGAGGAAAGTGTCCTACATGTACCTAAGTAGCAGCATGTACCTCGGTAGCCACATGCAGACACTTTTTTTCTTCCATTTGTCAAATATGATGAGCATGAACATGCTGACTCTTCTTTAGATGAGAGTTTTGATTCATAGGATTTAGATGATCTAGATACAAAGTCAATACATTCATATGCAGAGTCTATACATGTAGATGCATATGCAGATCTATATCCGAGGCCCAAGTGGGCCAAGACTAATCTTCAAGATGTAGGAGATCTTGTTGGGGATACAACTGATACTATGAGAAATCAATCTGATTTTGAGGATCCTCCTCTTACACTCACTGCCACTGAACTGATGCCACCTAGGCATATTTTCTTGGTTCAGTATGCATATCCACAGTCCTATGGTGAGGCTATTGGAAATCCCTTTTTTGAATCCACCATGTAGAAAGAGTACAAATCCATCCTCGAGAATTAAACTTGGGATATGGATCCCCTTCCTTAATGAAGAAAACTTGTCAGGTGCAAATGGGTCTATAGGACCAAGAGCATAGTGAATGGACAAGTTATCATATACTAAGCCAGGTTAGTTGCCAAATCCTTTCAGTAGGTGCATGCCATTGACTATGATGAGACCTTCACTCCAGTAGTGAAGATGTATTCTATATGTTTGGAACTTTCCATTGTGGCAGCTAAGGGATGGGAATTCCATCAGATGGATGTGAAGAATGCATTTCTTCATGGTGATCTTTCTAAGGAAATATATATGGAGCAACCCCAGGGCTTTTTGCAATATTCATCTTTGGTCTGTCGAATGAAGAAGTCTCTTTATAGACTCAAGTAGGCCCCAAGGGCATGGTAGTCCAAGATGGACTCCTATATATTGTCACAGAACTTTGTATGTTGTAATTCAGACCCAAATGTCTACATGCTCAGGATTATTGATTCACTTCTACTCCTATTTCTGTATGTTGATTATTTTTTCATCACCGATTTCTTGAATTCAATGATTGTTGCAGTCAAGAGGATTCTACATGACAGGTTCTTGATGATGGACATGGTTATGCTACATTTCTTCCTTGGACTCAATATCATTTAGGATGCATTATACATCAAAATTTCTTAGGCTAAGTATGCATGAGATCTCCTTGAGAGATTTCACATGAAAGCTTGAAAGTATGCCTCGATTCCTTTTCTATAAGGATTCAAACTTGAGGATGGTGAGGAAACTCCACTAGTTGATAACACACTATACATACAACTATTGGGGAGATTTTTGTATCTCACACACTCTAGACCAGACCTCTCCTATGCAGTTGGAGCAGTCTCTAGGTTCATGCAAGAGCGACATGAGATAAATTGGAAGGATACAAAGTGTATACTTTGCTACATATAGGGCACCATCACCTTTGGGATTCACTATGAATTAGACTCTACATTGGACCGCATCAACTTCATTGATTCAGACTGGGTTGGCGAGAGCATTGATCACAAGTCCACATATGGTTACTTACTCAGTCTTGGTTCTGGGCCTATATGTTGGTCGAGTAAGAAGCAGGTTGTTATTTCTCTATATTCAGTCAAGGTAGAGTAAAAATGGGTAGTTAACATAACCATTCAAGCTATGTGGCTACAACATTTTCTCACTGAGTTGGGCATTCACTTTCATCGGTCTGTTGTCATCGAGTGTGACAACTAGAGCACTCTGAAGTTCTGTAGAGATCCATTCCAGAGGCAACAAATGAAGCACATTGATATCCACATGCACTACATCCAGGACTTAGTACACGAGGGGATCATCGACCTGCAATTTTTTCCTTCAAGAGAACAAATTGTAGACGTCTTCACCAAGACCTTCACTGAGCAAAAGTTTCATTCTTTGTGCAATCATCTTGGAGTGAAGGACATAGTTTCCTATCAACTGTTGGTTCTTTTATTTTTACATACATTGTACTTTGAGGGGGGGGGGGGGGGGTTCCCATGATATTTTCCCTCTTTCCTCATTTATTTTAGTGTATCTTTTGTATTTGGGTACCTAACATGGCCTCATTTTCAGGACCCATTCTTTATTTTCACCATAGTGATGTTCAGGGGTGTTGGAGATACTTCACACACACATAGGATTTATTTTTACTAAGGTTTTACCTATGTTTATTAGTCATTATTTAGTCTTGTATGGTTTAGGGAGAATATTCTCTTTAGTTCACAATTCATTTTGATCAGTTGAGTGGAGTCTAGATGCCACATTAGGATTATCACCATGCAGGATTGGGATCATCACTAGCTAATGCGCATTGTCCTTGGGATAATCACCATACTAGCACATTACTCATGATTCCATGATATCCTCCTCACTTCACTTTGTTTCAGTTAGTTAACTAAAGACTAAGAGACTATTTAACTCAGACTAGGTGGCAATTCACTCCTGTAACTACTTGAGAGACTATACTAGGTGGAATTTTACTCCCGTAATTGTTGGTGTGTGTCCAAATCACTCTAGACCACCACTATGGCACATTTTCTTCTCCTTTAGTGCACATTAGTTGATTTATACTGAGTATATCATGTGTAAATTATTATTCATTCATTTGGTTAATGATAATTCTTCCATTCTTTCTCTCATGCTTTTGTTTTCTCGTATTTTCTCTTCAAATTGTGTATGTCATTTGTTAGCTAGATATATTCTTTGCAATTTCGACAAATTTACACATCTCCCCCCAATTTAGGATATTATGTGTCCTCATGAAACCATGTACCCTTATATATAACCTTCAAAGTCAGATTAACCAGGCTATAATGACTCTTACTGAATGATGATTCAATTATAAGATGATTTTCCAATTCATTTTAGCCAAGTCTATTGTCAATACTTTTGATAAAGACTACATTCTTCTTGTCGATCTTGAAAAGGACATATAGTTATATTTTAAGAGATTACCCAAGAAAAATTTACCTTGCTAATCCTGCACGAGATATACATAATGGTGGAGAAAAATGTACTATGGAATGGACTTTATAGTTTTCCTTTCATTGTTGTCTTTAGTATTATATTTACTTAATTCACTCAGTGAAGGATTAATGATAAATTGAGAAGATCATAGATATGCAACTTTCTAAAAGTAGGAACCTTCTCTTATTTTCTTTGGAGAAATAACAATGGGTGCTTCATTCTTTGGACCTCCCTGAATTCTAAATGTTTTTACCCATGTTTCGAGATGCTTATTCCATCGGAACTATAAATAGAAACATCCTCACACAAAGTAGTTCTCCCATAAAAAGGAACTCCAACCACTTAAAAAGATATACATGTGTTCTGAAGTGAATAAGGGGAAAATATATAACATGTTAGACTTCATATTCTCTCTATGTGTCCTCATCTTTATATTGTGTTTCTCATTTTATTAAAAATCTAAGTCGACATCCTTTTCTATAAAATTCATTCTTCACAGGCATACTTAGTGATTTGGTGGGTTCATTGAAGATAAATACAAGACAATTAGAGAAATAGTTGTATATTTTGAAAGATGATGAGGAAATATTGAATAAGGTAATGGTGATTGGAATTTGAACAAAATATTTTTGATATGGTAATATTTATTGTAACATGCCTGGGCTCCTAAGCTGGGGCATGCCACTGCAATCATGCTATGTGCAAGATCTAATACCAATTTGTATCATACCCAGCCATAGACCTGTTGCGATATGGCACATAGAGACTCTTGAGGAACATCATACATTGTAACATAACTAGCCTTATAGGCCGGTCATGCCAACTCAATAAAAACAAAAATGCCATATATATATATATATATATATATATATATATATATATATATATATATATATATATATATATATATATATATATATATATTACATAAAACAAAAAAACATATTCTACTAATAAACATATTAATGCAGAAATAACAGTAAGCCTACACATACAACATGTACATGCAATTAGTCATAAATATTAGACATGTACAAATACACAATATGTAAATGAACATAGAAATGGTACTTATCTTTTATAGATGACCACCAAATGCGTACAAAACTTCCATGAACCTCTCAACCATAGACAACATTGCTCATCACTCTCAGAAGTGGGTCACCCCCAAGTTGGGACTAAACTCCACCTGGGTAAGGGATTTCTAGGCTAGGCTGAGACAATGGGTTGTTACACAGTCAACCAGGATGGATTCCCTCCCAGGATCCAACTTACGCATATAACTCACAACCTCTCATTCCCCACATGCATGTCCCACCCTGGGAAGTATACACCTTCATTGTTCAACAATCCATTGGCTACTCCACTTCCCTTCTAGGGATTCAACAATAGGCTGAAAAAGAATTCTCATAGCACTATAGCTGTTGTTGTGATCCCTCCAGGAGAAATCACTTCCCCAACAACCTCTCTCACCTAGAGAGAGTTGCTTACAGGTATGACAACCTGCTTATTCTTTCTAACAAACTCTCTCACTTGGAGAAAGTTTCTCATAAGCCTAAAAACCTACCTTTTCATTCCACGGGCCTAAAAGCCCACCTCTTCACTCCTGCTCCTAGATAACCAACAACAGGCTCGGGTGAGAACAACCACAACATTTAGCTAACACACAGGTGATGGAAGCAACAAGACTCAGTATGGACACATAGAATGGCATCAAGCCACACTCAGTCCATGAACTTTGTTGGCATCAACAACCAACCGTTAAGACACAACACAGGCATAGGAAGATAGAGTTGTGTCAGGCTTCATAGGAAATACACAGGATAACTCAAGTATAACTATGGGTTCTAGAGGTGTGTGCATGCTCAGAGGTCGATAATGGATATCATGGCTTAGTGCGTGAGAGCGTGCTTACATGGGAAGCATGGAAAGAATAGTCGAGCACACCTCAAAAGAAAAAACATTTACACATAAAACTACATGCGCCAAGATTGACACATGTCTTGATGAAGCTACATCAGATAACTTAGGAACTTAGGATAACTTAGGTTATACCCAACCTTATTCTTTTAGGAAATATGCACAATATTCCCTTAGATTTAAGACTTCAAGCTTAACCCCTTTTTCCTAGCCTCTTAGCCCCATGCCTTTCCCTACCTAGTGGAGCTTAGTCCCCCATTCTCTTTTATCGTGGTCGATCTACACACAATCATGTATTTTATATTAATGATATGAGTATTTACATATACAAAAATAGGATAATTATCTTGTAGCATCTAGGCTCTCCGACCTAATCTTCACATAAGCCTCCTAGATTATAATCACTTGGCTCACCAGCCTATAAAACATGTTACATTTACAATTACAACTGGGGTCAATCTTGGGATATTACAATCCCCTCCCCTTATTTTTGCAGTATCCTTAGTGATACTTGTTTATACATGTACAATTCAAATTCTTCAAAAATCCCTAAGATTTAGCTATTGGAAGCTTGTTATCCATCTAGTTCTCTACTTTCCAGCACCAATTTTGGTATTCATACTACAACTGGAAGTCAATTTCTCTATTCCATAGAGATTCTTCTGGAAATAATTCAGCTCATTGTTCCATCTGACACACCCTCCTTATGGAAGCTACCATGGCATAAGCATCCTTGAGTTGCCTCCTTATTGCACTCACCCTTCCAGGCTCAGACATCCCTTCATTGCTATGAAGTACTTCATCAATTGATCTTGCCAAGGATTTCACACACAAGGGGAGAACTAACCCATTACCATAACCCCACCAAGGTTCTACAATTATAGGGCTTTAGTGTCCTCAACAATAGTTGTTCTTTCCCGACATTCCAACTTTAATCAATATTATCTCATCTGCATTACACACATGTAGTTATCATGAGAGAACATAAAGTAATTCATTTAGAACTCAAGCTTACTTCATAAGGAATTCAACTTTTCCCAAAATACGAAATTCTATTTCATAATTTTTCCTTGTTGTTGCAATAATAATATGTAGTCTTCCTTCTGGATTTCAGCAAGCACCCTGTTGAATACCATTTTTCTTGCAATGTTTTTATCTTTCATTCAACCAACAAATTGTCAGTATTTCATGCACATCATACTTTTATTGCAATATGTACAAAAACCTTATAAAATGCTATTAGAATTGTCTACAATGATCAATTCAATTACAACTACAAAATTTTTTATTAGATAAAATGAATTATCATTCTATGCATACGCTTTTTCATAATTAATATCAGTAAGTTCATTAATTCCTTTTCTGAACATAAAATTTTCTGCAGTCAATGCTCATGTGACTACTTGACTTGCAAATTTCATGCTGCAATGTCTAATAAATCATGAAATGTTCTCAACTCCATGAGTTAGCAACACTTCAGACGTTAGTATAATTATTTACATGCAATAATATATATCATGCACTCACAAAACACATTCAACAAATGCATTTAAGTATGCAATTCTATCATGTATGAGTGAAACTCTACCACTTACTAAGCATGAGTGCAACTCTCAATGCATATCTATTCAATGCACCATTGCATTGATTTTCATAATGATCCTTATCTAATTCATGTATCTCACCATCCATAAATTGGAAATCTGGCCAATGTCTTGACACAGTCTCCACACACTTCCCATTGTCTTCTCAATTATTTGGATGCCTTCCTTTTTGAACTGGATGCTACACCAAGAATATAATTATGTGGTGTGCATTAGTGTTAGCAAAAATGTTGTAGTCTAAGAATTATTTAAATATATGAATCTTTTGTGTATTTGTGTGGTATACAACTTTTCCATATCCATACCTTGCCATATCAAACCATGTCATGGTCTCATGCATGACTAGTTTTCCTGGCATCATTCCTATAACAAGTTCTTATATTTTATTTCTTTGGTTATTACCTCATAAAAAAATTAACATAACATGCTACTATGTCAGTGTGTGCATTCAAAAGATAAAAAATTTGATAACTATAACAAGCCTCTAGCCTTTACCACACCTAGTGGTATCTCATTCATGTTAATGCACTTAAACAAAATTCAATTTGGGGAAATTCTGACCTGAATTTTCGTTTGGAAATTATGCAACATAATTTCAAAAGAGAAATACTTACCTGCATATCTGTCATTAAACAAATTTAATGTTACCTGATTAGCTGATGATAGTAGAAGATTTCATGCCTCTTTTATCAGTCTTATAATCAATATTCCATATTTTTGTCGCTTCCTTCCATATGCAACAACATCATCAACAACACTTGCAAACATGCAAGAATTCTCTCTTTATGGTTGTTCCAACAAGCTATAACATACTTGCTGCTATAGTAATTGCAACAACTTCTACATCCCTGTAACACTTTTCCTTGCTAATCCCAGAAGTCTTCAATTTCTCCTGGACTCATGAATCTTCTTTTGCTCTCACTGTAATCATTGTGCATGATTATTTATGTCCTGAGCACTTTCTATCCAAATTACTCTTGGTTTCCTTTTCATTTCCAACCAAATACTAATGTTGATATTAACCTTCAACTTTTATTTATTTTCTGGATCTATCTATCCCAACTCATACTTGTATGAATTATAATTCCAAACATGTTGTCTTATAGAATTTGGGTCTTCAACATCCAATTACTTTTCATACTGAACTACTTCATTCCTTTCTTGACCGAATACTTCAGTACTTGAGGTTTCTTGTACCCTTCTCTTCTCCTTTCCAACTAGCCTCAAACTTGGCTTGCATAGCCAATCTCTAGCATGCTATAAGGATGCACATATGCCTCCTTCGCTAGCTACAAAATATTAATTAAAAGTACTCAACACTGCTTTTACTTTACCATTGTTATTTCAAGTGATACCTCCAGTCTCTGGGAATGTAACTCATGGCTCTATGCCACTTAATATGGATTCTTATTAGGCACCATCTCCTTTGCATTCAAAACCATGCATAGAACCATTTTCTTCTTCATGGTTCCTTACTTATTCTCTATAGAGATTCATTTCTTTTTGAAATCCTTCTTGGCTTTGACATCTCCATTCTATTGTGGAAATATCTTCGATACTTTTGGAATGCATAAAAAATCCTCTACTATTTTGTTGTCCCTTCTAGAGTGATATCATGCATTCCTATTAGCTTGATATCTACCTCATGATCTCTTCTTCCATTATTACTTTGATTCCTCTTATCCAGCTCCTACATGACATAATTATATTTCCAGTCACATTCTATGAGTAACCTTGGTCATCTAACACCAACTTCTTTATTGAGGCACTTGATTTAGACTTTCCATGACTGATCATATCAACACTTGGATTTTCTTGATGATTGTTACTTTTTTCTTGAATTGATGTAAGTCAGATAGGAATCCCTTCAAATTATTCATCAAGTTGGCCTATATCCAAATCTGTTTATAACTCATCCCACAGTTAGAGTGACCCAATTTGTCTTAGGGTTCTCTAAACCTTTAACGAGGTTCCTAGGATCGATTCACTCTTCTTTCACCTATCGACCATTTTCTACAAGACCAATTCACATGTCTAGGGATTTAACACAGAGGCACTAAACTTTGTTAAACTCATATGCCTGATAGCTATGACTCGTATTTGTCTGCTAATCAACGGTGTAGATCAAACAAATATGGAGATCTAGGATTAGGTATGATTACGGGGTCCCAACTAGCACACCATTTATCTACATCATCGAGTTCCACAATGGAAGATGAACATTGGTATTGGAATCGATGTGAGTTGCCAATCTTTTGGTGGGTGATGATCAACGATCATTGAGGATTGTGGAACCAGAATCTATGAGGATGTTAACTCACACTTTGAATCCCACAATGGTTCCTCATCATTGATCTACCTTCACTAAGATCTGACAATCATGAATTAATCGGATGTTGATCTTATGGTCCTCCTCTACAACTCCTAGATCTGATGGTTACGAATCAATCGTTATTGATTACTCCTTTACTCATGATCAAACAATGTGCATAGTTCCAATCCAAATGATGAACGATTGATGTTTGTTCCTTCCTCTTCCTTGCAGGATTCTGATATAACGATTATCATTCATGGGTGGGGTGATCTGACGGTTGATGTAGCTTACCTTGTGATCACGATAATATTTCTCCTCCATCATTCAGTAGGATCATCGATCCTTCTTATGATAAATGATCAATGGAATAATCATTCCCGATCTTTATTTGAATGTAGAATTATACCGGGCTTCCTCTCTAGAGTTCTCCTTCTCGTCCTGGAACACGAGCCCTATACCTGAACTACACAATATAAACTGTATGCAGAGACATACACTTCTTCCTCGCAGAGGTATACAATGCACATATAATTATACATAATTACATAGGCTTCCAGAATACTCGAAATAAAGTATTTTCCTTTTCTTTCATATACTTATGTTTACATACAATTACATAGGCTCGTAAGCCCTCCTTTGTCTAGATTAAATCAATAGACTACAATCCTCATTCTATGGGCTTAGTTAGCATTCATTTGGCCACTTCCAATATCTTGGCCTGGTTAGAATTCAATTGGCCACCTATCTTTGCCTCTAAGTCTTACAATAATATAAACAGGGATTCTGAACTGTTTCTGGTTCAAATCCAACAAATGCCCAATTATGATGGAATACCTAGAATCCTCTTTCCAAGACATTTCCTTTGAATGCTTCCTTGCTCAATTCTAAATTTGGAGCAGAAAGGTATGGATAATTACAAATTTGTCTTTTCAATGGCACAATCCCTATGCAGTTATTCTCTTTCCTCTGAGATAAAAGGCTCTTATACCTTTGTTGAATCCTATCATAAGTTTCACATACCTTCTTTACCACTTTTTATTTAGGTCTGAACCAGACAAAACCCACGGGATTCCTTCCTAAGCCCTTTTCTTTATTTTAACATAGTTTTCGGGCATAATCCTCTTTTCTTTGGACCCCAACCTCATGTGACCACGGGATGTGACCAATCGCTAAATTATAGGCACTTATCTCGAGCCTAGGGATCTTCGGGGATCCAAAACTTCATAGGTTCTCTTAAATTCCACATTGACTCCTCTCAAACACCGAACTAGCGAACTATCGGATTGGCTCTCCGGAGCTTCGCACTTCGGATACTCAGAAGAGACACTAATCGACAATCCTCATTATATTTTTAGATAGATAATCAATAGGAGCTCTGAGACTCTGGGCTTCAGGAGTTTTAAGGCTCTATCTTATACTGCCTCCAGAATTGTTGAACTAGCGAACTCACAAACAATAAATCAACGAACCATTCCTTCTCGTTAATCAGTAGCCATGATCAACTTTGGGACTCCATCTTCGGGAGTTCTGGACTATCCACATTCTCAATCCTTCCGGAGTGCCAAGTATATGGACTACAGGATCTATTGCCATGTATCCTCTCACAATCAATGACTAGGATTTTCTCTGTAGCTCCAAGCTTCGGGGCTTTCCAAATCACCTCTCCACAGATCTCCCGGAGTGCCAACTTACTAGAGGTCCTCTCCTTCCTCCATGTATCATATCCCGATCGAGGGTTGATATTAACTCTAGCCTTCGGGAGTTCTTGACTCAAATCCATATTCAACTCAATTCCTATGGAGTACCAAGTCTCCATACCTTGGATATGGCACCATGTTTCCATTGTAATCAATGGTTGGAATGGAATTCATCCTTTGGGAGTCCTCAAACCCAACTTCTTATGCCTTGAATTCTCTAGAGTGCCAAGTCTCCATAATACAAGATCTATTTCCACGTATCCTCTCTCGATCAACAGTGAGGATTTACTTCTCTCTTCAGATCTTCGCAGGTTTCACCTTGATCACACTTCATTCCTTTTGAACGCCGAATTGGCAAATACGACGATCTCCTTTACTTGGCTTGTTAAACAATTAATATAGTTACACATGGCCCCACCGACAGGTGACACGTTTTAGGTCCCAATTGGTACTAAGGGACTGTAAGTGGTACAAAAACAAGTGACACATGGCATGTTTAGAGTAGGTCCACATCATCATAGGTGATGTCATCATGCCACGTTACTATGATGCTTCATGACTTAGGGAATTCGAGACTTTGAGATTTCAAATATCTGGAAGTTCTTAATTCACCGTCCATTATTTCCTCCGAACGTTGAATTATTGAAACTCTTAACTTTTTTGGGGTCCACGTAGTATTGTTGTCATCATATAAGATGGTGACATGTGGCCCCCACATGTCATATTTTTATTGGTCCAACAAGGTCACCAAAAGTACAAATATGACTGACACATGGCACAACTAGGAGAGGTCCACATTACCCCTGGTGACATCATCATGCCACGTCATATTCGATGGTTCTCCTCCTTCTGGATGATCTATAGTTGAGAGTCACTCCAAGACTTAGGAGCTTCATGATTTGGCCCCTTTCTCGACAAACCTTAAAACTTGTTGAAGTAATGAAGTCCGAAGGAATTGAGAGTTAATTGTCATGCTCCTTTCCTAGATCTAACAGCTTTGATATTTCCTTGGCCAAATCCAATGGTCAAGCACTTCTCCCAGTGATCTACGATGTAGATCCACTCTAGAACTTTGGAGCTCTGGGGATTTTGCCTCTTTTACGACAAATAAATTCAAACATGTAGAGTGGCGAAGTTTGGAGGAATTCGGTGCTTAACCACCATGCTCCTTTTTCCAGATCTGACAGTTGTGAAGGGTCTGCCTTCTCTCAAATAGATACTATGGCTCAAATTTGAATTTTTTGGCCCAATACCATGGTTGTTGTGCTAACTGATTTTCCACTTCTCTTGATCTTTCCATTACCACCCAAGAGCTCTCTCAACGCCCCTCTGACACTTTTTACATCAAATCGCTATGGAATTTTGAATCCAAATTCCACACTTGTGGCCCATCCAGGTTTAGTGTTGAAACCATGGGTTATGATGCCAATTTGTAACATCCCTGAGCTCCCAAGATAGAACATTCCATTGAAATCATGCTCTGTTCAATCTCTGATACCAATTTGTAACATACCCAACCATAGACCTGCTGGGCTATGGCACACATAGACTCTTGCAGAACATCATACATTGTAACAAACCCAAATTTATAGGTAGGTCATGCCAACTCCATAAAACAAAAAATACTATCTGTATATATATAAAGCATAAAATAGACAACATATTATGCTAATACACAAATTAATGTAGAAATAACAGTAAGCCTACACATACAACATATACAGGAAATTACTCATAAATATTATACATGTACAAATACACAACATGCAAATGAACATAGAAATGGTACTTATCCTTTATAGATCACCACCAACTGCATCCAGACCTTCCACGAACCTCACAACCATAGACCACACTGCTCATCACTCTCAGCAGTGGTTCACCCCCGAGTTGGGACTAAACTCCACTCGAGTAAGGGATTCCTAGGCTAGGTTGATATAATGAGCTACTACCCAATCAACCAGGAAGGATTCCCTCCCAGGAGCCAACTTATGAATACAACTCACAACCTCTCATTCCCCACATGCTCGTCCCACCCTAGGAAATATACACCTTCACTATTCAACAGTCCATCGACTGTTCCACTTCCCTTTTAGGGGTTGGACAAGAATTCCCAAAGCACTATAGCTACTGTTGGGCTCCCTCCAGGAGAAATCGCTTCCCCAACAATCTCTCTCACCTGAAGAGAGTTGTTCACAGGCATAAAAACCTAATTCTTCTTTCTAGCAAACTCTCTCACATGGAGAAATTTTCTCACAGGCCTGAAAACCTGCCTCTTCATTCCATGGGCCTGAAAACCCGCCTCTTCACTCTCACTCCCAAATAACTAGCAATGGGATCAGGTGAGAAAAACCACAACATTTAGCTAACGAACAGGTGATGGAAACAATAAGAATTGGTATGGACACAGACAATGGAATCAATCCATGCTCATTCCACGAACTGCATTGGAAACCACAACCAACTGTTAAGACATAGCACAGGCTCAGGCAGATACAGGTGCATCAAGATTCACAGAAAATACATAGGATAACTCAAGTATAACTGCGGGTTCCAGAGGTGCGTGCATACTTAGAGGTCGATAATGGAGATCATGGCTCAATGCGTGAGTGTGTATGTGCATGGTAAGCATGGAAATAATGGTCAAGCACCACTTGAAAGAACATACTTTTCCACATAAAACTGCATGTGCCAAGATTGACACATGTCTTCATGAAGCTGCATGAGCTCCACATATAATGTGTTCCCTTCCTGCAATAAATTAGGATAACTTAGGTTATACCCAACCTTAGTCTTTTAGGAAATATACACAATATTCCCTTAGAGTTAAGCCTTCAATCTTAGCCCCTTTTTCTAGCCTCTTAACCCCATCCATTTCCCTACCTAGTGGAGCTCATTCCCCTATTCTCTTTTATCATGTTCAGTCTACATGCATCGATGTATTTTATATTAATGATATGAGTATTTACATATACAAAAATAGGCTCATTATCCTGTAGCATCTAGGTTGTTCATCCTAATCATCACATAATCTTCCTAGTTTATAATCACTTGGCTTACTAGCCTACAAAACATGTTACATTTACAATTACAACAGGGGCTCGGCCTTGGGATATTACATATACCATTATGAAAAGGGAATGATGGATTAATTCAATTAAGGTGGAAAATAGTTTGACATGATAGGTTAGGAAAGTGGCAACATGCGATTTTCAAGTTCTCATTTGATAAGGGTTGTAATGGTCCCCTCATGATGGGTAAATCCATGGCCAATGTCCCCTACCAATTGAAGAATTTTTCCATCGTAAAAAGAACACTATTAATAAAGTAGGACAGAATAAAAATCCAGAGTAGGCTTAGTTGAATTTCCAAATGCAAACCCATAACATTCAATGAATTTGAAAAAAAATTAGAAAGAAGAAGTATACCTACACCTACCTAAGAATTTCATGAATGGAAACAACACCATGGAATCTAAAGCACATTAATGTATCCATAGCCAAATAATTTTTTTTGAAGTAAGAAGTACACTAGCACAAGTTGGCTAATTTGTTAGTAAAAAAACAACTAAAATTTGGATATACACTATTGTTTTTTAGTCAGCAACTAATGGTAGAAAATTTACAGTATCTTTTCCCCCAACTAACTTTTAGTTGTATATACCTTAGTCATTAATTGGTTGAATAGAATAAATTAATGAATAAACAAGATATGACTAAAAGTTAGTCAGGGGAAAAGAGACCACAAATTTGCTACCTGTTATCTCCTCAAATAAATTGGTGGAAATTTTTTCTTTTGAGGTGATAGGTTGTGGTCTAAATTTTATTCCTAAATTTTTGTAAGTAAGTTAGAGAGTCTATATTCTGTAAATAAGCTCAAAAGAAATTTTGGATTTGGCTTGGTCAAGCAAAAGTCAGAATCTCGGGTTTCAGTGGTTTAGGTGAGCCTGAAATGTGCTCATTAACCACCAAAAGCCTTTGTTCCCGACAGTTAAGAGGTCAAAGAAAGAATGCAGTTAACCACCGAAAGCGTTTCAATGGTAAAAATGGAAAGCCCGTGCTTTCGCACGAGCTAACTGTCAAGTTAGTGCAATGATGAAAACATAACTGTTGAAAGATCGTCAAGTTGGAAGTTATGCACGTTCTAATGGTGTCTATCTGAAAGTTTGAAGCTCCTGTTGTCCTTTCAGCCACATTTGTCTTTTCAAAATCTAGACACGGCAGTGATACTAAAATTCATGCATGTTGTCATGAAGCCTCCCTCCATTTCCAATCGCAAGTACATGATCTATCATGATCCCGTTAATCCCTCATTAAATCCTCATTCATTATCATTTTGAATTCCGGAGATTACTGAGATTATCGTGAGTTCGCGATTTCATCAAATTAAAATGTGTTCCTAGAGATCCTAATCCTGTTTCCCCTGGTGATTGTCAAAGTTCTATTAGAGTCCAATGATCGCTCTCAAGTCAATTAAGCCAGGTTGATTTATCAGGCAAGTCCAAAACCCATCTTGTTTCAAATTTAAATGAATATACCACCGGAAATCTGAAATTTTGCATGCTCTCAGTCAATTTGTCGCCCGAAACTTGGTTAGTGTTTGAGCTCAGTGATCTGAATTTTGTGTCACCCTGTCCCACTAGCTCTTCCATGAGTTATACTCTCCGTGTTCCTAAATTATAGAATCTTTGTCTCCCTGGACACTCAGTTTTCCATAATCACAGGTACAATAAACATTGACCTATGCCGAAAGCAAGGCCAGTTTTGAGGTCTGAGGTGGATGGGGTTTGGTACTTGGAGGCGCACCCAGATGTAGCCGAGTTTTTCAAACAAGCAGGGGTATTCACATACTGTGAAAAACTGACCAGTTTTCATCAACAAGTAGTTGAATCTTTTGCAATTGTATATGATGGTAGGTCTGCCAAGATAGGGAAAGAAGAGTTTATCATAGATGAAGCTTCTATAGAAGAGTTTACAGGTCTTCCACGGATAGGAGACTATTGGTTTAAATCTACAGTTCCATCTAACATTGAATTCAGGTCATACTTGCTACCTGTACATAAAGATTTGATCTGGAAGAAGGATATTCCAATGTCTTACTTGGAACCAAAGTGGCAGTCCCTGTTGAAAGCAATATTTGTTTACATAACATGTGATGGGAGATACAATAGAGTGATGTTCTATCACTTCAAACTGTTAAACCATTTTACAGGAAGAGACCCAATCAATCTACCATTTTTCTTGCACAAATCCCTCACGAAAATGTCTAAACAGGTCAAGGCCAATCCCACTAAGGTGGCAAGAAAATTATCTCACCAAGGAATCATTACTCTGATTGTCAAGGAGGCATTGAAGAAAAGGCAGATAGATTGGAACTATTTCCTCTTCTGGAACGAATTCCAGACTGATTGTCAATAGTAGGAGAAGGGTAAAAAGGCTTCCACTGAGAAGACTATTACTCCTAAAAGAAGTCATAGGAAAAGGAAAGGTATCTCACCACCAAGAGATCCCATAGAATTATCCTCTGTCAAGAAGAAAAGAATCAAAAGAAAACTGCAGTTTGAAGGTTAGCAATCCAAGGACCCTGCTATAGGAAATAACACTTTAAACCTACCTTACAGTGATTCAGAACCAGAACAAGAATTGGGAGAGACACAGGGTAATGTACAGACTAAACAAGGTGCAGACCATTGTTCCAATTTACCTTCACCAACTCCTCCAGAGGCACACAATCCACTATTGGCAGAAGCCTCTTCAAGTAAGCCTAAAACAGCTAGATCACAGAAAATCAACAAACTCCTGCAACAGGTCTATGAAATGGAAGTCCTGGAAAGGGTGATTTAAAAAGATAATACAAACCTGACTGACAGAAATGAAGATCTTTTCAAAATAAACCAAACCCTCAAAGAGAAGCATGACAATATTAAAGACAAAAATAGGGTATTGATCAGGGAAAACATGAAGTTGTATAGATAGCTTAGAATTCTGAGGTTGAAGTTAAAGGAGTTTCAATCACCATCACAGGAGAAAACTGGATTGGAAACTCCGACTAACTTAGCTACGACCATGGTAGACACACCAGAGCCTTCCACACAACCAGTAGAAGTTTGCATATCTACATAAACAAGGGTTGCCTCATCCAAGAAACCTTGAACATCAAAAAGGGAACTAAGGTAAGCATTTTTGCAATTTTGAAGTTTTCCCAAAGCTGAAGTTTCGGTGGTTTAGGAAAAAAGGACAACTGTTCATTAACCACTAAAAAACAAGACTTTCGGTAGATAATTTGCTCAGGAGCTTTCTAAGTTAACCACCGAAAGCCTGTCATTTCTAGAATGATCAAGTTTTTACACAGATCAAAGTTTTTTGAGGAAAGGTTTGAAACCTCTTCGAATGAACATTTGATGAATTGTCAAGAAAAATCCAATAGTTATTTTTGATAGATTATGGAAAGAGGAGGTGTGTCAAAGTTTTTTGGTATCTTTGACAAAGACAGAAAATCATGACACTTTCTCACATCAACAGATTCAAATTTGTCTCTCTTGAAGAGTCGTCATTTAGCCTTGGGAGGCTATCCTGCACTACACCAGCACTCAACAAGAGAGGAATACCATGAAATCTGGGATTGACCTCATTTTTGGGGATCATCCCACATCTTTTGCAACTAAATTTTGATTTACTATCTTTAGCATATTTGATCCATGTTTTCGGGATCTCAAAACTACATTGTAAAACTATAAAGCTAAAGGTAGACTAGGATCCAAGGGTTCAATTTTGGAGACTTTTTCATATTATGTACTCAAACTTCTCATTTTCATATTGAGTAATACAAGCTTCTTTTGCCATAACTTGTTCAGATTTAATCTTCTTATCTATTCTGTACTTGCACCTAGATATTATATTCATGATGTTATGCTTGTTTATGCCCGATAACTTCCATCTTATCATTGCATTCATAAGTTAAACTTTGCAAGTATTCCTGTGATTATTGTAATTGGCCATTCATATATGCTTTATATGTGATTCTGCTGATATAATAGTTATTTCTCTATACATCCCTCTATTTGTAAACTCTCTGAACATTTGTGGTTGAAAGCCTTGTCCATCTAAATGTGTTCATGCATGTTTTGAGTGAGAAATGATTCAGTCATCCGACTTGATCCAAACCCACACTTATTATTGAGAAAAAAGTTACCAAAAGATTAATTTATCAGGCATCTCTGACTTACAGCCTAGGAGAGTTTCCTGGAGTGATAACACTACCATTAGTCACTAACTCAAAAATAGTAGTTTATATCCAAAATTTAGTTTTTTTTTAGTAACAAATTAGCCAATTTGTACTAGTTCTTTCACTATGAGATATGTTACTAATGGACCAAATAATGCTGCTAACTATGCACCTTTCGACCTACCCTTGTAGGTTCATCAACATAAAAATCTTGGCACTAGGATAGAAGACTAGTTCAAGAGCATTGTGTAACCTCTCCACGAGCCCACCTCACCATGTAGACAAAGTATTCTTGAGGCTCTTGCAGTATCAGAAGGGCCTAGAACCAAGGAGGATACTAATGGGTAGGACATTTTGCATCCCATGGAGGATGGAATGCTAATAATTGGATGGGGCACACCACTAAATAATTATGGCCAACACTTGCATCGCACCCCACCCTAGGAACACAAGGGTGAATGTTTAATGTTGTTTTTTTGTGATGTTATGGTTTTTGTATTGCATAAGGTGAGCACTTTAATACTCTATGGGTGTTTTGGCATAATCCAACCTATCTTTTGACCCTAACACTTGGGTGTTTTGGCTATCACTAGTGCATACTTATGATGTATTTTCCTCTACTCATGGATGTTGCTTAGGTGGACCACTCCTTTTTATTGATTTTTATGTAAATATTGATCTCATTAATATTTAAAGGAAACATTTTTCCTAAAAAAATCCTCAATTAATGCCCCATTTTTTTCATGAATGTGAATACGATATATCTATGTATGTAGAAATTAAATTTGACAATTTTTTGTATTGTAATTATTGATAAATATTTAAGTACTCTTGTGTATGTATCAAAAACACTAAACAATTTCTTGTCCTGCAATGTGAGAATTTCAATTTCTTAATACGAACTATATTCCCATTTTGTACCAATTTTCGTGTTTCTGGTAACATAGAGTTCAGGTAATGTCCTTAAGCAATCTATGTTTGTGGGAAGTGATATAAATTTTGGTAAGAAGAAAGTGGTATCTTTCAATTTCAGGGAGCAAGAGGTTTGATATTGAGTGGGATTCGCATATTCCACCCCTGTAATGTTTTTCATATGCAGATCCCACCCCCCTGTAACTTTGTAGTTTGAAAACTTGTATTAGAAACCCCCCAAAAACAAGATCAATAGAAAAATAGTCAATTTGATTACAATGCCAATAGTCCATCAGTTAAAACATAATTAGTTATTGCGTTAATGTCAACCGTATTACCAGGTTTTTCATATTCATCCATGTCAATAATCTATTCTTCATCATCAAATCTAAAGTAGGAATAAATGGGATGTATATGCCTCATTTATCGTCTTTCTAATGCATCAATTGACAATACTTTATTTTCCTCACTCCTATTGTAATGGAAACAAACAACTGTGTAATTTATGGATTGTGCCTGTTTTTATAGTTTGTGGGAAATTGTCTTTGATGTCTCATGAAAATTATGTATGAAATGTTACTAATAATAAATAATAATAATCTAATTTACAATCATAGCCTATCCAAATGCCAAATTGGCATGTAATACCCCCTTGTTTATGGGACAAGGGACCCCCTCTGTGCAACTATTTGACCATTTATTCTACAAAGGTGTAAATACCCTACCCTGCTCTTAATTCAACCTGTGACCACCAAGGAGGAAACACATGTTCTTGACCATATTTAGTCCCACTTAGCTTGTACGCCACTACTCCATGTCTTTTATTCATCCCTAAATTTTTCATAATTCAAACATTCTTTTCAAATATTATAATGCAATGAATACCTTTGGGTGCACCATGAGTGGCTAACCACCCATCATCTTCAAGCAAAAATTCTCCTCCTTTAGCCTCATTTTCTCTTCTAAAGAACGTGCTCGATGAAAACATGGAACTGGATACACAAATGGAAAAAGATTCAATCATTCAAACCAAGAACCTATTAAGATTAAATATGATGCATATGAACATAATGTATTTCTAAATGGTCATAATAACTTGAATATGCTCACCATTTTTAGTTATTAAGTATTTCTTATTAGGCGGTAAGTATGATTTCCTCTTGCTTGATTCACCTAATTCTTTGACAAACAAAGAAATATGCACATCATAGCTACCCTATATAAAGAACAACTTAAGAAGCTACACTTAAGAAATGTATAAAAAAGGATTAGGGGTTTAAAATCAACTACCCAAGAAATCCAAGGAAAAATAACTAAAATAATTGCATACTAACCCAAGAAAAATCACTAAAAAATTAGTTACATAAAGGCAACACAAAACTTCACAAAAACCAGTAAGTTGTTAAGAAGGAACAAAAGAGTCTTAGAAATTGAATATTAGGCTAGTAATCTACATGACACAAGCTACAAAATATGTCAAATAAAATCTAACTATAATTAATGAATATGCATCAATGCAAGGTTGCATGATTTTTTGTGACAATTTTATTTTTGACATCAAAAGGCATATACCCTAAAATATACATACAAATAATTAAAATATTTAAACTAGTTATCCTAGACCATACACACATAAAATATAAGGTTGCATGATCCAAAAATAAACAAGTATTACTCTACCACAATGACAATTTTAATGTTTTTCACAAACTTGAATTTGAGGTCCAAGACATAGACATGTTCTGATAGTCATCTGAGCTTGCCTTATATGAATATGCAAGAACATAGTTGTTACTACTATTCAACACAAAGAATGTAAGAACATAATTGTTACCAATAATTCTAAATGAGGTTCAAATGCATACTTATAAGTACTTTTTTCCTCGATGTCTAAAGTACTAGACTCTGCAACATGTGTTCAAATACCACAAACACTTATTGCATGATGAGCTTATCATATAATCACAATCCTAAAATTGGGTTTAAAAAAACTTCCTTTTGTTCACTGAAATTGGACCTCCAAACTCGAATGCATCACAAAAAAAGTGAATGTTGAAGACAAGAAACATGACGTGAAAGAAAAAATGCGAAGGAGAAGAAGACATCTCAAAATGGAAGAAGAAGGCATAGAAATGCAGAAGCAAGAAAAGTATCGCATAACAAATTAGAAAAAGGGGAGTGCAAAATTCATCTCTCTTTGAAAATGAACTCCACCCTCTTTGTATGTAAATGAAATGACACCATCACATGTTTTTTGTAAATGGGATAAATGATTTTGTGGATCAAAAAATGCTATTTTAAAGCCCATAAATAAAAAGTTTTAATTTTTGAATTAATCGTAAGAGACTTTGTAAATTGCCAATTCCTCAAAAAACAAATCACATTGTGCAGTGGGTAATGCACTTGTAGGACCTGTGTTATGTAAATGTGTGTTTATTCAAGGAGGCACAATAGTGTAAAGGGGTTTTAAATGTTTCTTTTTGTGGGGTTTAAATCCATGCATAAAAAGTTTAAGGGTAAGAAAATGGAAGGAACAAGAATATTTCACACATTGAATTAGGCCAGGTGTTGAGGAAAGAATCATGGGGGTTGAAATGTTTTTCAAATTATAATGAGGCCAAGTCAAGTTGCAAGGAATTACCCATTTTGTACTAGTGAGAGTTTGGAATACAATCAAGGAAATGGCATACAAAGTGGCAAATCCCCTTATCATCAACAATTTTGTTTGTTGGTAAAGACTTGTAAGCATGAGTGTATACTACACCTTCAAAAGGTAAAATGGGGCTCCATACTCTCGCATGTATCACATCAACTACTTGAATTTCATCAAAGAGTGGAAGTGCCTTGGTTGCATAACCATTATGAGAATACCCAAAAATCATGGAAGTCCAAGATACTCATGGCAGTCCAAGATACTACATTTATTTTAGACATTCCGTCAAACAAATGGCGTTCATTATTTAAGTCCCACATTTGACATATTTATCTATAAAGGTAGTCTCCACAAAAAAATTCAACTCATATAGATTCCTAATCATGTAGCCATGAATTGAGTTCCCTTGCTCCAGGGCTCCTGATTGGGATCACGCTAGAATCACTACCATCATTGTAACAACATTAGGATTCACATCACTAAGTTGCATTTGGTGAAAATGTTTCAATGCCTCATAGACAAAACTATTATTTGTAAAAATAGAAATCATAGATTCCCAAGTGATGACATTTCTATGGAGATGTTTTTCAAATATATCATGCGCATAATTCAAGGGGCCAAATTTTCCTTACAAATTTACAAGAGCAGTTCCCACATAAATATTGAATTCAAGTCCGATTGTCCTTGTGTGATAATGGATATCCTTGCCCTCTTCCATAGATGATAAGACGACACATTCCTTTAGTGTAAACGTAGTGTAAAATTCCATTCCTTTGCATTTCATAATATGGTTGAAGGGTTTCATCATAGTTCCCATCCTTTGCATACACTCTAAGCATCACATTTCACAACACAACATCTTGTTCATGCATTTTTTTAAACACTTGCTATGATTTCTCAATGCTCTTGAACATGGTCTGCACGATCACAAGCTTGGCACCCAAAATATGGTTATGTTCTAACCCGCTTATGATCACATGGGTATGGATAATTTCAAGTGATTTAATGTGGGTACACTTTTGTAGAAGAGATGCATAGGAGTTGGTGTCGAGTGGGTTCCTGAAATTCCATTCTGATTTGAAGGCAACAATGGAGGAAGACTGAGAGATGAGTTTTGCATAATGATTGGGATTAGTAAATGATGGAGTGTGAAAATATTTGCAAATTTTGAATTTGTACAAATAATGGTGGAAATATCTATGAAATAAAGAAGCCAATTTCATGATCACCATGCGTTTTCCATTCAAATCAAAGTTTCAAGCAAACATAAAGGAATAAAGGGATGTAATGTTTTTAATCCTTAAATTTAAAAATTAACCATGTTTACAATCAAAATTTTGAAATTGAAATCTAAAATTTAAGGCATTTATCAATCAAATGATTGAATATAGGTATAAATAAAAATTTTCAATTGGGTTTAGCCTAAGTGGTTGGGATGAATGATTGTTATTTTTCCCACCCACTTTCAAGTCCCACAAGTGACATATTGAGCTCTTAACGACTATATTATTGTAATAGATTTGAACGATGTTGTTGAATGGCCTTATGCCTCGAAGATTCTATGGTTTAACCTAGGTACAATCCTTAAAATGAGGGGAGGTACTCATGGATTTTCCCCATGCAATGTAACCTATAAAAATAAATTAAAAATTTTAATTAGCAATTGTCCCCAAAGGTGTAAAAAGTAACATGTCGTATTGTGCACTAGTTGAATATGTTTGTTTTATAAATGCAACAATGAACTGGATCAATGTGGAAATGTAGTTTCTATTGAGAGGAGATGCAAAAAAAACATTCTATCACTACTACATATGGGGTCAAAATTCGACAAAAATTTTTCGACAATAAGGATAAATTCAATCATATCATCACAAATTATTCAAATTTTAATCTTTTTTTTTTTTTGGTGCCCTGATAACATCAGACTTCCGACCAAAATATATCTTTGTTGATATTGTGACAAACCTAGGGGAAAGTTATTTGATATATTGATGAAAATAGTGGATTCCTACTACCCATTTAAAAATGGTTTAATGGTCATTGACTTCACTCATTTGGTCAACTTTGACATAGTCAATGTTCGCCGAAAGATTGAAAGAGGTTAGTGGTTTCAAAAATTTTGTTATAGGTGTGACAGTTATAAAATATTTTTATGCTCATTGTTCATTGCATGATTTATTAGTCTATTTTCTATGTGTGACTTGCCTCAAATCCAATTCTTGATTTGCATAGCTCTAATTTTTTACTCTGAAGGTTACAATTTTTTAATATTTCTTTGTCTCTTTTTTAAATACCGAGATTGGATCCCTAACCCTTAGAACCTCTTTCATTTGGGGACACAATGTTTTCCCTAGGAAATATATAGGTACGGACATGTATACACAATTCCATTTAATTATTATAAAATTTGTCTTGGTGTAGTTCTCTTTTATTATTTGATTTTATTACTTGCTTATAGTGAATATTTGGAACTTATGTGGAAAAAATGTATGGTTTTTAGTTTTTGATTACCGTTATAAACCTTTAATAAATCTATAACAAAATTTGATATTTGTACCATAATTAGAATATATAATTCACATATTAATGTACTTATATTTCTTTAGTGGATTTTGTTGCAATTAATATAGGAAATCTCAATTCCATCACCTAAAGAGAGTGAAAGGATGATTGCTAGGTTAAGGGCTGCATGGGAGGCACTAGTCGGTACTGATGGGAAATTTTATTGCCCTTGATATGAATGTAGGGGATTGAAAAGAAGAAGAGTTGTACGGAAAAAATTGAAAAACATTGTTTTACATATGGGCATTGTGAAGGGGGTCATACATTTTGTCCTCATGGTAAGTTATTCATTATATATGTCTTTGTATTGATTCTATTTAAATAAAGTGTTTTAATTTTTTTATATACACTAATGTTATTGATTGTTTGTAATTGTAAAGATAAATCCTTCTAGTTGTTTGTTGCCGGATAAATATCTTCCAAGTAGTAGTCAAAATACTATTGTTCAAGATGTGGAAGACGATATGAATATTGAAGATCATGCCAATCCTATGGAAGAAGATGCCACGAATAATATTGTTGAGCCAGATGATGGGACAAACCGATTGATCCAGGACATCTTTGCTCCTATCGATGAGGAAAATGATGATGATATTTATGATGTATCTTTTCTTGAAAAGGAAAAACAACACCTTTATGAAGGTTCAAGAACAAATATTCTCTTTGTTATAATATTGTTGGTGAACTTGAAGGTATTGAATGGTTTTTCAAACACTTGTCTCACATAGATCATAAGACACGTAATATAATTTGTCACATATTATACATAAAGGTTGACTTTATTTTTCTCTATTTGTAGTGTCGATTAATGTGTAAATTAAGGATGCGATATTTTTTATTACTATTATTTACATTAACTAGTTTTTTTTTTGGTTGTAGATTGTTAGGTGATTTTTTCTTACCACCATCAAATAATTTACCTCACACATACCGAGATATGTGTGTTATTATGAAATATATTGGAAGGGAGTATCATGATATTGATGCATGTCCGGATGATCATATTATATATTATGGAAAATATGCATCGAAAACAAAATGCCCACAATGATAAATCAATAGATATTAAACCGATCAAGTAACAAAAAAGGTGCCTCACAAGGTTCTTCGTTATATTATGATAATTCCACATTTGCAACAATTGTTTAGGTGCTAAAGCATTGCACAATTTGTGGATTACCATGCACGACACAAAATTGAAGATGGTGTTCTTTGAATTCCTTCAAATGGTTCTGCATTTAGGAACATCGAGGAAATATGGCCAATTTTTAAAGAAGAACCTCGTAATGTT
This sequence comes from Picea engelmannii, assembly GCA_009831015.1. Lineage (NCBI taxonomy): Eukaryota > Viridiplantae > Streptophyta > Pinopsida > Pinales > Pinaceae > Picea > Picea engelmannii. The sequence continues at coordinate 536,830 of ML788628.1, forward strand.
AGGTTTTCATTGGTAGCTAACCGTGTCAATCTATTTTGTGAGCTTAGGTCTATTTACTTAGTGTGGCCTATTTTTTTATTATAAAAAATAACCTTCCTCCTTGGATGTCAATAAAGAGGGAGCACACAATGTTGGCAATGATTGTTCCAGGTATTTGTTTACAAAATTGTTTTGAACGTCGTATTTTTTTTTCTTATTTTTTGCATAATTACTTATATATATACAAGGTAGTAATTATGTGTACTTTCACCCAACTAGGTAAGTACCAAGTCAAAGATATGAATGTATATATTGAGCCTCTTGTTGATGAGAAAGTAAAGTTATGGGATGCCATCACTATGTATGACATCTCTAGACCAATAGGGAAAAGGCAATTTCAATTCATGATGCCCAGGGCTAACACATTTTTTGTGGTATTTAACATACTGATGAAATTTAATAGTATATAATTTTATGAAAATATGATGCATGCTTATTAAATATCAATTAATCATTATATAAATAACACTGATATTAATCCAATTTTATAGCCCAAAATGCCACTGCTATGAATTTTTTACATTGGCTTACTCATTTACACATTTTCCAACCACTTTTGTTGAGTTTCCTTCTTAAAAAATTCCTTTTTCAAGGTGTATGATACCTGATATATAGGAATCTCACATAAATATCCTACCTGATATATAGACATCTCATGTACGTACGCTACTTGATGCATATACAACCCATGTATAGTCACATAAGTTGCAAAAAAAAAAAACGCTTTTCGACGAAGTTTACGGGCTATTTTGGGTTGCAAAACCATTTAACCTCATGTATCCCTTCTGAAAACCAAATAACCATCATTTCTCTATATAAAAGGGCCCTAGGAGGGTCATTTGAACATATGAAAGAATAGGAAAGTGAACTATGCCAAAATTTTCCCCTTTCATTCAAAGCCTTTGCATCATTAGGTCTTGTTAGATTTGGGTGGAATGTGAGTAATTATGTCTTTTAAGGTGTCATTTCTCTGCCTAGTCACTAGACCCTAATTAGGGGGATCTTTCCCCAAAGAAAAATTGGTGACTCAATTGGGGAGCCTCCTTAGGGTTTGTTTGGGAGATATTTATTTGGTTTGATTTCTTGTTTTCTATATACTTTTTGAGTCTATCTGAGTCTCTGGTCACCCTCTGGGTGTTTACCAGGTTTCTTGAATTGGGTCTCAAGTATAAATTGTTTCTTTTTTGAAGATTTTTAGACATGTACATGTCCTATTAATTACTCAAGTTGTATACACATTGTTTTTCCTTAGTACAACCCACATTCATACACGAGATTTATGAACACAACCTGTATGTCTATCATAATTTGGGGTTTTTTCAAAATCTTTTCCCCTTTTCAGGATTTTTTTTTGTTTCTCAGGTCTTCCTGAGTATCAGGGACCTCTATTGACTATTGCTTAACAGGTTTTGAGTCTCATTTTGTTTAAAAGGTTGCAAGAATATCTATGTTGTATAGTCTCCTTTGTTTCTCTATTTTTTTCAAAGTTTGAAGGTTTGTTTACAAGCTTTAGGTTCTCCTCTAGATTTTGTTGAATCTTGGCCCTCTAGTAGTGGTCTAGGACCCAAATCCATCTTTTGTTTGTTTTCCTTCTCTCTTTGTATGCTTTGAAAAAGAAAAAAAAAAGTTTCTTTATTGTGCTCCTTAGGTTTTCATTTCAAAATCCAAAAAAAAAAAAAAAAATGTAGTTAAGTTTAAGTTGTTTCTTCCCTTCCCTTGCTTTCATTTTCAAGAAAAAAAAAAAAAAATCTTAGCTGCATTTTCACGTTACATTGCATTGTTTACATTTTATATTTGAAAATAAAAAGATGTTAGTATAGGCTTTTGTTTTCTTCTCATCTTGAAAATAATTTAAACGGAAAATAATACTTGTTTTTTTTCTTCCTTTACTTTTCTCGCATTGAGGAAAAAGTTACATTGTGCATTTTTGCATTGAAAAGAGAAAAGTTTTCACTTCAAGTTTTTGAAGGATTTTTCATGCATTTTACTTGAAACTCTTTTTCATTTGTAGAGTTAGTGTAAAATCTTCTTTGTTGGTGTTCTAATTAGTTTCTTTTTTACAAGAGACTTTACAACATCGTTGCACTTATGTTCCTTGAGTAAGAAAATCCCTTAAAATTAACTCACTAATATAAAATATATTAGTAACACTTTTTCTAGGGTTCACCAATAGCTTAGGATAGGGCCTTGGATTAGGTTTAGAGAGGTAAACTCTCCAAGGCCAACAAAAACTTAACTTAGTTGTCTATGCGAGGGTGTGAAAAATACACCTTGTAATTACTCAATCTGGGAAGCTCCTCTAACACATGAGTCAAACATGAGGCCATGTCGAGGATGGTGAAAAGATACCCACTCCCGATCCCAACAAAGAATTTGAGAGAGTGTGTATTGGGGGTGAATCTTGTAGCGTTATTGGCCTGACTTGTGTCAAACCTCTGAGACAATTGGATCTGTCCAAGGTACTCTATGAGTGATTCTTAGGATGTTCGATTTCAGGCTTCAGGAGGAGATTCAAACTTAGTTTCCCTACCCATACACTCGCCCGACTGTCAATTGTACCCCTTTGGTTGTTGATTACAAGTTGGTGGCCTAGTTTCCATTATATAGGTTGACACACAGGTGACTACGAGGGGTGTATTGTGGTACCTGATGAAAACTTCGTAATCTCTAAGCGACACCCAAAGGGATTGTCTGTTGGAGGTCTAGGTACCTACTTCTCCTAGCTAGTTGTTGGCCTTAATGAATTATTTGGATGATCAAGACTTCATCTCCATGGGTTGGAAGCATTTAGAAGGGTAGTTTGTTTAGCTTATATCTTTTAGGATTTTATTTTTAGCGGTGTGCTCTGTGCTCCCTAGTTTTCTATAGTGAGTTAGTCAGTCATTGCTTTGGACTTAGGACCTCATCCACCTGGGATGAAAATTTCTAAAAGTTGTTTGCTTGCGATATTTATCTTAAGGATTTTTATTGGAGTGTTTATTTATGTAGTTGGCCTTAGGTTGTTTCAGTGTCAACACTTTTGGATCATTTATTTAAGGTTCTTGACCAACAACTCTATTGGTTAGGAAGGACCCTGGTCTTTCTTTTGAAATTGTTGATCCACCTCCTAGGAGTGGGTTTTGTTGATGCTTAAAAACGAAATGATGAATAATATGCTCGCAAATGATTTCCAAGCTTTATTAACTATTTATATTAATAATAAACTAGTAGGTGGGACCCACTTGTAGACTTGTGGTGCTATGATGGATATGATGCATTTATATTTTGGTTGCTATTGTGATGGTACCACCATAGTCTTCTATAGTTCGTTGTTTTGAATCACGCTTAAAATGTTGTGGTGACATAAGATAATTGGTTGATTGATGCATGGAATTGATAGTTTTGATAACCACTCGCAAATTATATTAAGACTGCCATATGGATGAAAGGATTACTATAAGTTTTATTTCTGTAATTAAATATGGAATTAATTGGTTTAAATATGATCTTGAAAAGGGATAATATTAGGGCTCGTTTAAAGAAAAGGACTATGTACAAGCTCTAATTCTTTGTATGATTGTGACAAAAAAAGGGTGAACAAACCTTTGCTACTAGACTTATGTGCCTTATTGGATGTTATATGTTGAATGCACATGGGTTAATGTTATAACACATTTTTATTTTGGAGAGTTTGACATTACACAGGTGGCGCACTATGAAATTGGGATATGTCGATGGTTATGTGGTTGATTTAAAGCTTAGTGCTATGGAGAATTGGTTGGATCATACTTGGAATTGAATGAGGTTGGAGGGAGAAGCGACATGCATTTACTGTATGTTACTCAAACAACCCTTGAGGCTCATCACCCTAGTCATACTTGCATTTTGGTTTTTGGCTCTGGTGGTTGTTTATGCTCCATGATTTTTGGTTGTGAAGGAGGAATACAGTTTAAATTTCTTCCTCACATAGGCATTTCCATGTATGGTTCCTTACTCTTTCATCCATGATGGTTTTTCTGCATTTCGAATCAATTTTTGGCTAAGGATTGCTCGCGGTCTATGTTTTTCTTAAGGTATTATTGGATATTTGAACTGTGTAATTGGTGTTGTGTCTGTGGGTTCTTCTGGTGATTATTCTAGATTGTTGGTTTAAAAAAAAAGAGGAATGGTTTTTCTCTCCTTTCTGTGGATAATATTTGTGTAAATTTATTGATAAAATCATAGTGAAGCATGTTCGGTCAGCTTAGGTTTTGGGTCTGGTTCTCTGTGGAAATTTATTATTATGTTTGAAAAGCTCTGAGCTTTGCACATGGGTGTTACAACCAGTCTCTGTGTTCAATATTTTCCACTCCATTTCCGTCTCTGTGGTTGATATTTTTTGATACTCTAGGTTGCAATGTGAATTGTTGAAAGTTGAAAGTTTTTTTCCTTGGCTTGGAAAGACCCATAGCTATTATCTATCATAGCATTTCTCTCATTCACACTATTGTTTGGAAAGCATTTCACAATTAGGTTTAACATCACCTAGAAAGTTTAATGGAAGTATTATACGTGTTTTGGTTGGGCATGAGTTGTGGTTGGACACTCATTTTACTGTGTTGTTTAAGGGTTCGCTTCTTTTCCTTCTCTGCTAGAGGTGGTCAACTGTCATTTTTTTGGTAACCCCAACAGTCAATAGTATTGAGTATTGTTACGTGTTATATGTATGTGGTAAGGTTTGAAGGGAATGATCTGTCTGTGTTTTCAAGTAATTATTCCTTTGATTGAGTATCTTTTCTTTCTCTCCATTTGTTGTGTTTAAACCATAAATGTGATCTTGATATCGTTTCAAATGTCGTCAAGGGTAAATAAGAATTGTGTGTGTTTGGTCGATTGGTCACGATTTGGATCTATTTCTCGTTGAGAAATTTTAAAAATAAGTCTTTACATGCAAAATTATGTGAAGCTTGGGCTCATGAGTTGCATGTTATTTGTTGAATGTTATTTACATCAATTCTTACATTGATTATATTTGAAGGAGACCTGTGTGTGAAATCATTGGGGTCCGTTTAAGAGTTCTTGCTCAGTTGATTATGTTGAACAATCTTTTAATAATGGACAAATGGTATTTAATACTATGCATATTCTTATTGATGTTAAAGAATAAATATTGGATATGAATGGATGGAATCATTATGCATATTTCTATTTGTTTTTTAAAATAAAAAAAGATTTAGCATTGGAGTTATAGATGGTCATGGCTCAAAGGATTATTGTGTTCATCATATCGATTGCAATATTGTTTGATAGGATGCTATATAAATATTATATAAATGAAAACACTACTGTAATTGAGTATTTCTGGGCATATGAATTGTTTTTTGGAATACAACAAACAATCTGTAAAGGAAGTAACAATTTAGATGGTGGTTTTGAAAAGTGATACTGACTAAATTGTGGAGGTCTGAACAAAGTTATGTTTGATTGTTTGATTTGATTTATTTTTATATGAACAATATCCATATTATGTTCCTATCATGCTACCACGTTTCGCTCATTATATCCCCCTCATAATACCAATATCATTATGACACCCATGTTCTGTTAAATAAATTAAAAAGGTCTGTGAACATCGACAAAATAAATAACACAACAATGGTTGGCAACTGATATTTTTGGTTTTTTATTACACAGTTAAATTATTTAATTAATTGTTGAGAAGTATTCGTGTAATTATCCCCTCTCACTGTACCACCTTTTTCTCATTACACTCCCTCCATATGTCCCATGAACCATGTCAACCCCTTCTCACTTGGTGATTATTAAATGGTTTGTTATGGATGGATTTTGATGTATCGGGTGTCCATGTATGAGCCAATTATTGATTCATTAAAGAAGAATGTCATGTAAGGTCTTAGTTACTGATGAAATGATGTTATGGGATGAGTTTCTTCAGTAGGGGTAGCCATGGTAGAAATAATAGGGGAAGAGGAAACTGGAACAGAGGGCCTAGAAGGCTTAGATTCTCAATTCATTTTGATGTTGATCCCTAGGAATTGAATCAACTATTTCAAGTTGGGTTCTTTAACTGCCAAGGAATAGCATAACCTTGACTAGAGAGACCTCCCTTCCATATTCAAAACATCCCTGGTATTCATGTGCCTCCTCATGTGTCCATGCAACCAAAAGTCCCTACAAATGATGGATCTGGTTGTCTCTCACCATCGTGGCTAGCCCAATTTGTCATTACCTCCACCACCTGTAAATCCTAATGTTCAGATTTCCCCTGTGCATTCACCTGTTCAATCCTCAGATGATAGTAAAAGGCTTAAAACTCACGTCTCCCATGTGAAAGATAAAGGCAAATTTGTTTCTTCCCTTTCCTCTCCTTCAAATGACTCTTCAAAATTTGTGTTCTCCCACATGCATCTGAGGGGTGATTGTTCTCATGTAATTAGTGAAATACAACCTCAAGGTTCAAATCAACCTCGAGCTACTTCTGGAAAATCAAAAGGGGACAACAGTGATAAAATAAATATTTCCTCTCAGAGTGGAAAGTATGGATTTTAATTTATGTTTTTTTATGATTGAGTTGATGAAGACAGTGGTCTACAGAAAGTTTGGACAACAAGCTCTTTTTTGGATAATATGGATTATGTGGATATTTATATATTTTTGGATATGATTTAAACTATTTAAGATATTTAAAGATTCGATTTTGAAGGTATCTAAGGGAGTTACAAGGGTGGCATGTGTTGAATGATTATCCATTGTGTTTTATTTTATAATTTGAAAATAATAAAAGAAGGGAGTCACAAGGGGTCCCACCTACCTAGTTATTATTAAATAAAGACCCTTAACTATTATTATTATTATTATTTCTCCTAAATTAAATTAGTTATGTCAAACTAACTTAACTAAAGAAAGTAGTTGAACTAATTCAACTTATTTGGAAGGCATAAAAGCTAAATGAGAAGAAGAAACAAGTGGAGAATAGAAGGAGAAAGCAAGACTAAGTGTTGTGTTTGTTTTGTCACTTGGGTGAGCAAAATAATAATAATTGCATGTCTAGATGATCCTGTTAGACAAGACATAAGTTTGTGAAGTGGTTAAACAAGCCAAACACATTTATAAACAAAGAAATAAACTAAAACAAATAAGAAATAAAAGTTAGAAAGCATGAGAAACTTAGAAACACGAAAATCAAACAATGACCAACATAATGCTACCAATGGATCAATAAATTGGTATGAAAAACACCGTAGATAAAAATGAGGACTTATGAGTCCCTTCTTTCTCCTTGGGAGGGATATTGAGTTCCCTAATGGAGAGCTCTTCAAAAAATGGAATAAATGAAAAATGGTGAAGAAAATGAATGCATATTCCCTCAATAGGTGAGTGGAATGGCCTATTGCAATGATCCTTGAAGGCTCCAAAGAGAAAAGAGGATTCTAAAGGGAGAATTCTTGTAGCATAACAATACAATGAAGATCTTTGTTTATTATTGCACCCATGGCTCTTATTTATAGCATTCATACATGGAAAAATGTAATTGGTTCATAGTGTGAACAACAGGCCTTTTAGGTAACCCTCTAGTCCTTGACCAACCTCCCATTCAGAGTTTGCTTAGATATGAGGGTCAAATTATGTTGGGAGTTGGTCCATAAGTGGTTGAGGGGTCGAAAAGACCCATAAATGCGTTGTTCATAGAAGTGTGTGTGTTTTCTCGTACACAGTCACACACTTGGCACATTGTGCGTGCTGAGGGTTGTGTTGTCTCGTGCACACTGCACATTGTGTGCACGCTTCCTTTAGTGAATCTGCGCATGTCAATTTTTGACCTAATTGTATTGTTTTTGAATTTTTGAATGCATTTCAGTGTTGTAGGTGGGATAATTGTTGTTGGCATTGTTGTGTTTATTTAACCATTTGCATGCAATGTTGTGGACGATATTTCAGTGATAACAGATGCCCTCTTATGTGTGAGGTTAGGAGCATACATATAGCCGAAATACATCAATATTTATTTTGATGAGAGTTCCATTGTAATGAAGAGTGAAGAGAGGAACTGCAAGAGCGATCTGCCATAGGGAGAGGGATAATTGTGGGACCCAAACCTTTCTCTGGGGAAAAAATAGAATATGTGTACAAATGAGGTGAGCATGCCCCATGATCGTGTCATGTAACCAAAATGTGAGACGGTAACTGACAATGTATGTTGATGTAGATAATTGCAACGCCCTCGGGGGTGGTTGATAACGACAGATGACCATTTTGAATGGTGAACAGACTCTGAAGTGAGTCAAGGATGACTATAAGAATTGTTGAGGACTCGTAGGCATTGATGGCCTAACACATTTAGAGGCCTTCGACTGGTATGAAACAACTACAATAGTCGCATAGTAAGACCCACTGTAACATGAGAGTTTGTTGAATTTTAATGTTATGGTGGTCAACGAAATTAGAGAACAATGATGATTCACTCTGTGTTTTCTGAGACTCCTTATTGTAAAGGTAATGAGAGTCAAGATATTGTCTCCCTTCTGGAAATTGTGTTGATGTCAATAGGAAGGGAGACACGACTCCAAGAAGCAAAGGGCTTCTTGCAATCCATTGAGATGATATCGAAATCCACTGAGATGATATCAGGTACTAACGGGTAACATGAAGGAAGTCAAGATTTTGGGAGACTCAAGATGGAGAATTTTGAAGGATGATTGGCAACAACCGTAAAACTGGATCTAGTGTCAGGGGGATGACTAGATATGGGGTTAAATTATGCCAAAGGCTAGAAAAGTGGAAAAAATCAGAGATCATGGGTATATGGACTTGGGATACTTGGGGTTTTTGAATGATGTCGGTGTGAAAAGAGAGTGGATGCCCCAACCAAGGGAAAAATGGGTTGCTTTTCCAAGAAAAAAGAAGGCCATCAAGGGTGATGATGAAAAATCCAAGTAAATGTTGGAAACAAAGGCTTTTTACAATTACCAAATAAATAAAGAATAATTTGGGTTGAGTATACAGATATAGAAACAAGTGACCCAGTGAAAAGAAGGCTTGGCCTATTAGGGTGAAAGTTGTGAAAGAGAACTAGTGGAGGGTGGGGGCCCCATGGGTGGATTTCTGTATTAGGTAAATGGATGGAGGAAAATTTGTAGATGGGAAAACTGATAGTGGATGAGATGGAGGGATAATGATACTATTGAGGTGAAATCAATAGAACCGAGATGATATTACCTAAGAGTCCATTGGAAAATATAGAAATATGATGAGAAGAAGTATGGGGTTCAATCTCGAAAGTGCATAAGACTATTGGGACTCCCATCCCGAGGGGGTGAAATCAGTATGAGTGTCAAGTTTCCAAGGCGAACTATGAATGGAAGAACTCATGTGGGGGAGAGTGGTACCAGGTGACAATACCCAAATGAAACAAAGGTAAATGTACTGCGAAGCCAGATATAAGGACCCTAAAGGTAAATGTCAGAGGGTATTACTGGGAGATGCAATTGATTTTCAGAGGGAATAATTACATTCCAGTGTCGAACATATACCTAAAGGGTTTGTGTCTCTTGTGGAACAAGTACTTTCATACATGAAAACCAAATACCCAACGTGAACAATATCTGATGATAAATAACATATAATAGTTATTTGATAAAATTTGAACATGAGCATGTGTACCTAAACGTGATGTGAGACAAATGCTCCTTCAGGGCCAAGTTCAGATGATGGCCTAGAGAAGGTGAATGTGTATATGGCAGGATCAGGATCATGTGGCTGAGAATGGATCAAAAAATGGAGGCTTTGGGCTCCTGTAATAGAGTGTGGAAGTTGGGAAAAAGGGATTATATATGGATGGTGGGCCCACAATGCCACCTCATTTGCACTGACATTAGTGGTGATCTGGAGAGAGAGTTGTGAGGTGATTTGGAATATTACGGGATCTTGGGGCTATCGATCAGGTGGGTGAAAGACCTCTTGTGTGAGGAAAAGTGCTTGATGATGGAGAACATTACAAGGGAAATCAGGGGTAGTGAGTTCCTCCAGGATATCTTCATCGCAGTGAAAAAAGGGAGAATATAGGGAATCATGGGAGGTGACAGGGGGAACTGTCAAAGTGTGATTGTCCTCAAGTGGTGAGGATGTGGAAGTGATATCATGGACAGGGTGTGAGGGACCGTTGGACATAAAGTGGATGTCCTTATATTATAGAGGGTACCTTGTTCGCTCAGGTACCGATGATGAAATGTATCAAATATCAGTAATGTGAGCCTTATTAGTGAATGGCTTAGAGGGCTTGGGACAAGATGTTTGGTGTATTGCGGCTAATGTCTGGCAAAACTGAGGTAGAGTTGGGAAATGATGAGTGTAGTTTCCATATTTTGAGCATATGGCACAAGTGAACTTGGTTCACAACCCTTTTTGCTTGTAGTGGAGGACTTCATAGTAGCAGTGGATGTACTTGGTGGAGTGGTGAGAAATGTGGTTTTTCTAGGGAGTTGGATCAGATTGCATAACTCGGGAAGAGTAGGACATCTATTAGTGGGGTGTTCATCTCTTTTGCATAGTGCACAAGGAGGTTGAACTTGTGGAGGAAGTGGAGTTGTGGGCTCTTTCTTCTTTCGTCTTCCCCCAACAGTGGAAGTGGTTCCAATAGTTGGTGGTGAGGGTGGTGCAGTGGGAGCCTGTACTACAATCTACATTGGTATTCCCTCAGTTTGAGGAGGGATAGATGGTTGAGGAACCATCACGGGTATATGAAGATACCATATAGGGATGGAACACACCATGTTAGGAAGAATAAGGGTTGCAACTACCTAGAAATATTGTACTCCAACTGGGGGGTAGAAGAAGGGAATTTGGGTAATGGTTTGAGGGACTATCTCCAAAACTAGGATTTTCCCCTGAAGGGGGGGGGAAATCAGGTATAAGTGCTACAGTGGGGTTCTCAGGGAGCTTCTGAGGTAGTAGTTCTTCCACTGGTGGAACTTCGATGTGGGGAGGTACCTCTATGGGAGGAGTGTTGGCTCCGATATCTGTTTCATTAGAATATACTACACAAAATTGTGTTGAAGGGTGTAGGAGAGGTGTTGCTCCATGATATGCCCCCAGTAAGGATGGGTCCTTGAAAATGTTGGGACCCATGTCGATGAGTGAATAAGAATATGAGCTAGTGAGGACAAGGGGAAGAATGTTTTCGATGTTGACGGAATGGTTAGGATAATAATGTGTAATTTATTCGATGGTGACGATTTTCCCATTATGGGGGAACATCATCGTTCAAAACACAGAAGAGGATACCACCTTCATAGCATACATGTAACTACGTCCAAACAAGATATTGTAATCAAGTGGGGCGTCGATAAATTCAATGTCAATGAGGATGGTTTTCCCCCAAGTTCTACGAGGAAATTTTGGAAGACCCCTTCAAGGGATGATGGTCGACTTTCATAGGCTCTCAAGGTGATAGCAGATGGTACTAGCTCTGGGGAGACAAGTTTCTTCCATATGAATTTGGACATGATGCATGTGGATGTACCTTCATCAATGATACACTGATGAACTGTGATGTTCTTGATCTTAACTGGTATCTAGAAAGCTACCAAGGCACGAAGGCATGGTTCTCTGCTATCTATATCAAAGGTGATGAGTCATGTATCATCTAGTTCGACTACCCCCAAGGCGGAAATCAAGGATTTCTGTTGATTTGGACAAGTTTGGAGGACCTCCAATACATACATGGCTGCAAGAGACTGTGTTAAGTTGTTGAAAAGGTTGTAATTGTGTGTTGCCCTAGCATGAGGGTTATTGACATTTTGTTGTAATGGAATGCAAGGTATACAAATTTTTGGTTCAGTGTTAGGGCATGGAATCATCAGGGATGGGATGACTGTAGCTTGAGATATTTTTGAAGTGGTTTGAGTAGATTCAGCGGGAACACCGTACTGGTGACCACGTGTTTGCAAAATAATATATTCTTCGCTTGTAAGGAGGATGTTGCAATCCACTAGATTTCCAGGTTGAAGGGGACCTAGGTTTTGATACGACCCCATTTGGGGTGGGGCAGGGTGTACCTCCTATTGGGTTTTCATCACACCTTAGTGTAGAATAGGGTTTTTCAAAACGATTGGGGGTGGTTGTTACAAGTACTATTGTGGGGCCTGCTGAGGGGTAGTTAACGCTGGAGGATGTTGTGCATTCATGGACTCTTTCATCTATTTGAATTCATAAATATGGGTACAATGGTGAGTATAATGATGGATTTTCCATATTCAACTATTCAAAATCTTGAAGTTGTTAAATGGGAGAGGGCTGAATTTTTTTTACGTTGGCATGTGGGTGTCCTTGTGGAGGAGAAACCGACTATGGAGGACCATGAAAATGAAAATATGGATTGGTTTGGGGAGTATATCCATATGACGTATAGGAATTTGAAGTACCTTTGCAAATGTTATGGTCACAAGTAGGGGTGGGTGTGGACCCACACTTTATTGAGAGACCAGATGCATCTGAGGTATCGATGGGGGTCCCCCCAATGACCAAGGGGGAACAATAGGATATGGATGTTGGTAAGTGGGGGGAGGGTAACAATATGGCCCTCTATATGGTCACCAATCTGTTGTGTTGGTTTTGTCACTTGGGTGAGAAAAAAAACAACACTTGCATGTCTAGATGAGCCTGCTAGACAAGACAAAAGTTTGTGTGGGTTAAACAAGCCAAAACATGTATAAAAAAAGAAATAAACTAAAACAACTAAGAAATAAAATTTAGAAATCACTAGAAACTTAGAACCATGAAAATCAAACAATGACCAACATAATGCTACCAATAGATCAATAGATTAGTAGGAAAAACACCGTAGAGAAAAATGAGGACTTATGAGTTCCCTCTTCCTCCTTGGGAGGGATCTTGAATTCCCTAATGGAGAGCTCTTCATACAATGGAATAAATGAAAAATGGTGAAGAAAAACAATGCATATTCCCTCAAGAGGTGAGCAGAATGGCCTATTGCAAGGATGCTTGAAGGCTCAAAAGAGAAAATAGGATTCTCAAGGGAGAATTCTTGCAACATAACAATAAAATGGAGATATTTGTTTCTTAGTGCACCCATGGCTCTTATTTATAGCATTCATACATGAAAAAATGTAATTGGTTCATAGTGTGAACAAGGGGACTTTTAGGGCACCTTATAGTCCTTGACTAGCCTCTCATTGGGATTTTGCTCAAATATGAGGGTCAAATCATGTTGGGAGTTGGTCCATAAGTGGTTGAGGGACCAACAAGATCCATAAATGCATCGTTCATAGAAGTGCATGGATTTTATCATACACAGTTGCACACTTTGTGCATTGTTCACATTGAGGGTTGTGTTGGCCCACACACTATGCGTGCGCTTCCTTTGGTGAATCTGCGCATGTCAATGTTTTACCCAATTGTATAGTTTTTTCCTTTTTGAATGCATTTCAGTGTTGTAGGTGGACTAATTGTTGTTGGCATTGCTATGCTTCTTTAACAATTTTTGTGAAATGTTGTGGACGATAATTCAGTGATAACACTAAGGTTTTCTCTTTTGATTTCATGAGATAGTTTCAATTTTCATTCATTCTTGCATTCATTCAAAACCTAATTCTCTTTTTTGACAGTAGGGTCCTATTGTAGACATCAAGGTTCAAAATTGAACCAAATCATTTAGATGCTTGTTTTAGAGGTGTTGATCCATCCTTGATAGTATGTGTATACTTGTTTGTTTATGGATTGAGTTTCATAGTTGATAAAGGATATTTTGCAGAGTCAAATTGGCAACAGTATGTGGCAAGTTGATCTAGATTATAAATTTCAATTTTTACTTCTCATCAGAGTTCTTTGGTATGGTGTTCATTGGGGATCTCTAAATTAGACTTTGGTCCATGCTCTCACATGGGTTTTCTAAAGAGAAAAACACTTTTTGATATATCAGAATGATATAAAGAAGATTGCTATTATATCTCATTTGTGTGTATTGTGTCTTGGTTACTTTTTCTTTTGATCTCCATATTTACTTTCTATAATCTGTATATTTTTCAAAAACTTATATAAAAAAATTATGTTTTTTTGCAACATTCTTTCATTAATTAATCATCCTAAACCCTTGTAATTAATACTTGTGGATTGGGAAAATATTTTTGAGGCTATAAAACATAGGGTGACATTCCTGACTATCTTATCCTAGCCATGAAAGATTAAAAAATGATTGAGTAAGATAATTCATATATTTTCCTCAACATTTATTTTGTCAACCATACTGGAGAAATCTTCCATATCTCTTGGGTTGATTGTATTTGTGATTATCATTGAATATTTTTATATTTATGCTTTTGATTCTTTGATTGTTTTCTTTTTTTCACGATAGTACCTGTTACAAGGAAACCCAATATTGAGCCCGATCTTAAAGACCAAACCAACATTGCTTTAACTTTATTCAATACCATCTTAGAAACTGCTAACACCCGGGTTGAGATTGAACGCTCGTGGGTAGTAATTGAATAAGACATAAGTTTTCGAGAATGCTAGGAGGCCAGGCAAAGGCAGCCTAGGAATCAACTATAGCTTTATTTTTCCTAAAGTTTTGTTCTTCTTTTCATGTCCTTAAAACCTCACATCTCTAGGAGAAGAAGAGGTTTATTTCCTTAAATCACCCATATCATTGAAATAGGAAGAAGAAACATTGTTTTGTCAACCCAACAAGGTAATCTAAGGAGAATTTTTTCTGATTCATCTAGTTCGTACCCATCATTCAAAAAATGGAATATGTGGGTGGCTCTGGTGGCACTGGAGGTGCTTCATCATCTCAACCTTCAACCTCGTCGGTGATTGGTAGCTTGTATAGTCATCAAGTCCCTATCCAATCTACTACCAACCCCACCAAGGTCATAAAGAAGTATGGAATTTTTCAATTCGAAGAAGATGCTACTACTACCTTGTGGAATGTATCCTCTCCTCTGAACCTAGCACCTGCTACTCATCCACTTCCAAAATTCAAAGAGCATCTCCATAGGTTTTCATGAAATAACACAGTCACTACAAATGATCACTTGGTGGCATTCTCCAATGTCTGTCACAATATAGGAGCTAATGACAATGATACTTGTATGCACTTATTTGTTAATTCCCTTGAAGGGAAAGCAACGATATATTTATTTGATCTCCCTCCCAAGATTATTTCCACTTGGGAAGAGTTAGTTTACTGGTTCAAATCTACTTATGGGCAGTCTAAAATCTCAACTGAATGATTACGAGAATACAATAAAATTTTGTATACAATAACTTGACTGTATATTCAAAGAACCGATTGGATCATTTTGGTCATCTTAGAAAGGTTCTCATGCGATGCAGGAAATTCATCATTTTTTAAAATCCTTCTAATTCTATTTTCAACGTTACCAACGAAAATATCATCAGGCACATTGTCTCTGATTCAGGAATAAGAATAGATCGATAAATGATTGTTGTTATCCTAAATATTCCTGCTCCTACTTCCAAAAAGGAGGTTCAATCCTTTATGGGCATTATCAACTCTGTCAGTAGTTTTTTTCCTAATTTTTTTGTAATGGTCAAACAAATTCACAATATTCACAAGAAATATTGCTCCTTTTCTTGTACTGATGACGTTGAAAATGATTTTGTAAGGATTAAGAAGGAAATCAATTTCGCAATGGTTTTGGCGAAGTCAAATATTGAGAAAGAGTTTATTATATATACTAATGCCACAGAGGAAGCAGTCTCTTCTATCCTCATACAATGTGATCACAAAAGTAACGAAAAACTAGTAGATTATATGAGTCAAAGATTATCAGATGATGAATTCAAATATTCTTATATTGAAAAGCATGCTTTCTCTCTTGTTAAATATCTTGAGATATTTTTCCACTTTATCTTAGGTAAGCACACGCTGGTAAAAGTCCCTTAACCTTCTGTCAATTTTTTGCTATCACAGACTTATATTTCAGAGAAGCTTGCACATTGGCTTGCCAAGATCTAGGAGCATGATTTAACCATCATGACTTTGAAAACCATTAAGGGATGTGACTTAGCCCTTCACTTGGCTCAACATGTTGAAGCAAGTGAAGAAATTGATGAACAAGATAACCCTCTGTCAACACTATTTTACATTGACAGTCAAATCCTTCCCGTAGTTGAACATACCTGGTACAAAGATCTAGTGTATTACTTGAAAAATAAGAGATTCCCAAATAACTTAGATACTCAGAAAAGGAGAAGGCTTTGTCTTAAATCTTCCAGATATGTCATTTTAGGATACTTCTTGTTTAGGAGATCTGACGATGGTATATTAATTTTTTGTGTAAATAATGAGGAAGCAAAAAAATTATTACAAGAAACCCATGGATCTTTAGATTTTGTCATTCATGTGGGTGGCCACGTTTCTACTAAAACTATTGCTTTTAAAATTATCAAAAAAGGGTATTATTGGCCTTCAATTTTCCGTGATCCTTATAAATTTTCAAGATCTTGTGACAAGTGCTAGAACTTTGCTGGGAGAGAACGTCTTTCTTCCATGCCTTTACAACCTTTCCTCCCTGAATTTCCTTTTTCAAAATGGGGTCTAGACTTTATCAGTCCTATTAATCCTCCATCTTCAAAAGGGAAAGTTCCATCTTGACAACCATAGATTATTTTATGAAATGGACTAAAGTTGTCTGACTTAAGCATTCACAAGATGAGCAGGTTATTTCTTTCCTTGAAACTAATATTTTCTCATGATTTGGCATTCCTTTAGAGATTATTACAAATAACGACACCGCTTTTATTTCTGCTAAGCTGACTTAGTTTCTAGCTAAACTAGGAGTTAAACATTTTACCTCATCAGATTATTACCCTCAAGTAAATGGGCAAGCCGAGTCTACTAACAAAAATATGGTTAGAATTATCAAGAGGCTCATCGAAGATCAGCCTCGTCAATGGCACACCCTCCTCACTTACGCCCTTTGGGAAGATCACACTACCACCAATATGAGCATAGGTTGCAACCCCTTTCATATTTTTTATGGTCAAGAAGCCAATCTTCCTACCGAGATGGATCTTTCTTCTTTACAGCTAATGTTATAGATTGAAGAATTGAATTCTTCTAATATCCCTCAAAGGGTAAATGCATTGTTGGCTTTAGAGGAACAAAGGATGTTTTCCTTGGAGAACATAAAGACAAAACAACAAACTATAAAGAAATATTTCAATAAAAGTGCAAAAGTTGTCAGGTTTAAGGTCAATGAGAAGTCTTTATGTGGGATTCAACTCACACTGATAAAGGAAGGCATTCAAAGTTTCAAAAGTTATGGTTGGGTCCTTTTAAAATCGCTTTTGTCCTGGGCACAAAATCTTATATTCTAAAGGACTTGGAAGAGAGGTTATTTTCCTATAGCACCAACGGTTCCCACTTGAAACACTATGTGGAACCATATTGAAAGTTTAAATGTTGTATGTAATTACTCTTGTATTATAGTTTTGTTTCATTGCTTTGATTTTGCTTTGTTGTTTATTTCTTTCTCTTGTTTCTTATCTATTGTTTTATTTCTTTTATTGACTTATTTTCTTGTCAGAAATAAAATTATGGAATAGATTTTCCACAATGATGTTATTCAAGTATTTTTAATCAATAAAAATCAGGTTACACAACTGTCACGATGTCCCTCCTCGAAGACATCATTGAAATTTCTATTTGTTTCCAGCACTGTTGTTAGATAAGATAATTGTTTTTTCATCCTTATTTTATTCTTTCATTTTCTTCCCTCCGCCCCAAGATCCAAAAAGAGCACACGGAAAAATTTTCTCCATAAAGGAAATAAAAATTTCACTGTGATTAATTGAATTTTATGCATATATGATAAATCCCTTCACATGTAACACTTTCCATGAGTTATTCCCAAAATTCCAAATCATTTTTTCCCTTAAACCCCTCACTTCCCCTGTTGCATAATCATTCTCATGTATAATTCCTTGATTTTATGTTTCACTTGGTCTGTGAAACCATACATTCTGAGTTCTTAATCTGTTGGCAACATATTTCCCTGTAGAGTTGCTAGTTTTTTGACGCTTAAAAACGCAACGATGAATACTATGCTTGCAAATGATTTTCAAGATCTATTAACTATTATATTAATAATAAACTAGTAGGTGGGACCCCCTTGTAGACTTGTGGCACTATGATGGATATGTTGCGTTTATATTTTATTTGCTATTGCGATGGTACCAACATAGTCTTCTATAGTTCATTGTTTCAAATCATGGTTAAAATGTTGTGGTGACATAAGATAATTGGTTGATTGATGCATGGAACTGATAGTTTTGATAACCACTCACAAATTATATTAAGATTTCCATATGGATGAAAGGATTATTATAAGTTTTGTTTTTGCAATTAAATATGGAATTAATTGGTTTAAATATGATCTTGCAAAGGGATAATATTGGGGATTTTTTAA
This sequence comes from Picea engelmannii, assembly GCA_009831015.1. Lineage (NCBI taxonomy): Eukaryota > Viridiplantae > Streptophyta > Pinopsida > Pinales > Pinaceae > Picea > Picea engelmannii. The sequence goes on from ML788628.1 coordinate 555,300, forward strand.
AGAAAAGGACTATGTACAAGCTATAATGCTATGTATGATTGTGACAAAAAAATGGTGAACAAAGCTTTGCTACTAGATGTATGCACCTTATTGGATGTTATATGTTGAAAGCACATGGGTTAATATTATAACACATTGTTATTTTGGAGATTTTGACATTACAAAGGTGGCACACTATGAAATTGGGATATGTCAATGGTTATGTGGTTGATTTAATTCTTAGTTCTATGCAAAATTGGTTGGCTCATACATGGAATTGAATGAGTTTGGAGGGAGTGTTGGCCCTTGACCAAGTTTTGAAGAATACTTGGTCATATTTGACTATTTTTGGGACTGTGACAACTTGCCAAGGATGGAGCGCAACGCGAAGCATAAATTAAGGAAGCAAGACCTATTTTTGGGTCCATTTTAGGGTTTTGGGTTGATGTAACGGGAAAGGGATGTCGGCTCGTGGGTTTACCCACGCTTAGTCCCATTTTATAATCTATAAATAGGAAATGTAAATAGAGAAGAAAGAGAGGTAGTACATCTATGTGATGTATAGATAAAGGCTTAGTGCTAGTACTAGATCTGTGTGATCGGATGTATCTTGAAGTGCTATGTGCATGAGATTGAGAAGCTAAGTGCAAGTTGTTGTAGCTTTGTGTTGAAGTTCAAGGAAGAAGGATCTAGTGAGTTGTGCAAATCTTTTGTCCTGTGCAAAGTAAGGATAATTAAAGCTCTGTGTTGTAATTGCTTGATCGAGATCATATAAAGAAGACTTTGTGGATGTAGCCCTAGGGTGGGGGTGAACCACGATAATTGCATGTATTGTGATTTGTGCTTCGATCTAATGTGTTGTTTCATTTTGGCTAAGTGCTTGCTGTGTTGATGATATATGAATGAATGTTAGATCTGATATAAAATATGCTTAGTGCTTGATCTGTTAAACCTAACCTATATTTATGTGGCTAAGTACTGAATGATATTTAGTATAAGTATTCATTGCGATGCTCTGTGTTATATGCAAAGTACCATACGGGTTAAATATTGATGAATGATCTATGTTAAGTGCCCTGTAAAAGATATAATCATGGATCAGTGTCCCAACTACGGTTGCAAACATCTGAGTCCTGCAACCACCCTTGCCTCTACCTCGAGTGAGACTTCATCTGTTTCGCAAGTGTTGCCAAAAGGGTTGGTAGTTAGGGTTTTGTTGGTGCGCTCTTGAGCATTGAACCCTAGGTCTGGCCCTGTGCCAACAAATGGTTCCGTTCCTGGGACTTGAAACTATGATTTTTGGGAACTGAGGAAAAAGAAACATTGTGCAAAAGAAAGCTATGTGCGTAGATCTGTTTCCATAGTGTCCAGCTTTTTACTTGACTTGTGCAGCTTTGTACCAGGAATAAGGTTAAATATGAAGAAAGGAAGATCAGATCCGAAGAAGAGAAGCAAGATTTGAATGCTTTGTGCTCTAAGAAAAGTAAAAGTGGAAATTTTTGAAAGAAAGAAGTCAGATCTGTAGAAAAGAGGTAAGATCTGTAATCTTTGTGCTCTAATAAAGGTAGGAATAGTCAAAAGTTCTTAGATCTGGAAGCTTTGTGCTTTGTAGATAAGTGAAATTTTTTGTTTCTAAAACATTGATCTAGGTATGTTTGATAGATTCTATCCTAGCTTCAAAACTAAGGCATTAATATATGAAATAAAGTTTGATATGAATATATATGATAAGTATAATGATAGAATTTCTATACCTATGCATCGAAAGAATGTCTGGACTAACAAGTGGATGCAGGATCCTAGAAAGAGTTTTTTGCAGGCTAGCTACCATGAACCTGGTGTGCAGTACAGAAGAAGTTGGGGAACATTTAAATGAAAGAGAGGATTAACCCTCTGTTATAGCTGCAGAAGACCGGGACATATTACTAAGGAATGCCCTAGGAGAAAACCTAGTTGCCTTTGTTGTAAGGCTATGGACCATGAAGTGTTGGATTGCCCTAGAATGATTGCTAGACTTGAGAAGCTGAATATGGAGCAAGCAAACCCTGAAGGAGATCAAGAGACCAAGATCATAGCAGAAACCTAGAAAGAATCAGAAAAGATATTGCTACAGATGAAAGACACCTTGAATGATCACCGACATGTTAGGTTATCAAAATCTTCAAAGAAAAGGAGAAAATCGAAGCAAGAATAGGGGACTTTGACATTGAATGTATTCTTGACGAAGAGACAGAAGTGAACATTATGATAGAAAGAACTTGGGAAACTATAAGAAATCCTACCATGATCCCTTCCCTAGGAGGAACAAGTTTATTCAGAGGAAAGCTAGTAAACCTATGTGGAAGGCTCACCTAGATGCCTATGACTGTCAATGGAACTTCGAGAGAGGAAGACTTTGAGATTATTAAATTTGTTGAAGACAACACCCCATTTACCATGCTCATAGGAAAACTTTAGATTGATAGAGAACAAGCCAGACAAAAAGAGGAAGAAAAAGTTTTGGAACAAAAGAAGCAAGAGTTAAAATACTTTATGACCAGAAGGATCGCGCACTTGATTGAGGAACAGAAGAACAGATCGCAAATATTTAATATTAGCAACTCCGATGTCAAAGCTAAGAGAACACTTGAGGATCTGCAGAAGATCGAGTTACCTATTTTTGATATAGAAGAAGTATTATCAAGGAACCCTAGGAAAGACTTTCAACAACGCGAAGTAAATAAGACCACAGAAGATAAGCATCAGAATGGTAAAATCATTAATGAGAAAAATCTCATTGGGAATAAGGATAGAAAGTTAAGAAAGAAAAGGGCTAATACTGTAAGGTTACAAGAGGTTCTAGAGGACACTTTACAACAAGAAGAATTGCAGAATTGGAGCTTCACTGAGATATCAAAACAACGACATAGAATACTTTGCTATGACTTAGCAATATAGCCATTGGAACCGATATACCCATTCGAATGCCACCCCAAACGGGTCAAAAAGTAGTTATGGGTTACCACTAGACCTTTGGATAGCACCAAAATGGATAGAACAGAGTTAATGAAGGCCCCATGTCTGTTGCAAGAAGACCGTTGCTGAGATTGCCTACTTAACTCATCGCACCATGCACCAAGAATACTTTTTTCTAATTGATAATTTGAGCGCAAACCCTAAGATTTACTTACCCTGAGATCATTTCCTTGTTCTCTTACTATTCACTATAGTCTCTAAATTCATTTCTGCACCCGAGCTAGCTGACCCAAGTTTGTATGTCGGACGAGCTCAATGCTACTACGAAAGTTGTTGAAGAAGTTCTAATTGATTTAATGACTGAGAGAGTCATTTTAGAGTGTGAAATATCTACAGGTGTACAGGCATCGTCCTCAAGAGCACTGCCAGCTTCCCCCTCCACTGTTTGAGCAAGACCCTCCCGACCACCTTCTGAAAGACGATCTAAGCTCAGAAATGACTTTGTCACTGTGAAAATTATCCCAAGCATCTTGCCTAAATATATCCCACCACTAAGCGACACAGTGAATCGAGACACTGTACCCAGAGACTTTGACTATGCTGTGGTCACTGCGTACCTCCCAAAAGGGGTGCACGCAGTTCATGCTGACCAAGAGAAGCTCACCACGTTGAAATTTAGTGATTTTAACCTTGGAGATCGCAAGTTTTACAGTATGCTATCCCCGTACAAGTACTTGACTATTACAAAAGGAAAGAACCCCAAGATTGTCCCGCAACAATGGACCCATAACCTCATGCAATCAACCCTCCTCAACATAATGAAGATTCCACATTTCAAGAGGCATTAGGAAGTAAATGCATGCATCGGGTTATTGTTGTCCTGCTACCATCGAGGATACCTATGTTTGGACCGCCGCATCACTGTGGATCCGATTCTGATCAATCGGATCACAGAGCCTTGACATACAGGAATTTCACCCTGGAAAGATCGCAGATCTCACTCTCACCCAATGAATAAAAGACACATATGGTGATCTAGAGAAAGGTACACGAGGTTACAAGGTATCCTCCATTGAAAATGCAACAATGCGCTTTGGTTTCCAGTCGATCGTAGGGAAGTTAGTCCACAAGAATAGACCCACACAAGTGACCAGATTTGTAGTTGACCTCATAGGGAAGTGTGCGGAGGGACTACAAATGAACTGGGAAAAGTACCTTATAAATCAGCTAGAGCTTGACTGTAGACAAGCGTATGACCAAGGGTATGGATTCCACTTTACATGGTTGCTCATACTCATCACTTTTATGACCAAGGGTATGGATTCCACTTTACATGGTTGCTCACACTCATCACTTTCATTGCTTGGGAACTACCCGAGGGAGCCCCTTTTTTGAAGATTGAAGCCTTTGAACCACTATCCGCGAAGTTTTGTACGTTGTGGTACTCCAGTGACATGAACAAGCACTGGTAGTCCAATGTTGTCTTCCATGCTTACTACACTCAATTGAAGAATTTCGTCTAGTCTACACCATGCATCACACCCAACACACTTCATAGGTTTAGACCTTTGATGAAATTTAGCACAGACCGTCACTTCACCTATATCATAGCGCACACAGATGAGCACAAACAACAACTCCAGTCATATTACAAGATAACAGAAGATAACTTGGAGGAGATTTCCAAGGAATGGTCAGTAGACCTCCTCGTTGTAGCAGACCCTACAGAGATGTCCAATGTGGATAGCCCTGAAGCTATGTTGGATACACCTGGACCGTGCAAGACTAAGAACGATGTGGAAGTTCAAGATATCCATAACAAATCCACGAAGACTACTTCGTTGTCACCTGCAAAGGGAGGTAATGATGAAGAACTAGGGGGCACAGAAGATGAGCATAACAAAGGTGAGGTTACTCCACCTAGAGACGATGAGATCCCTCCAAGAAAAGGAAGATTACCCCACCAAATCCATCATCCTGAAAGAAAGATAAGGCCACCCATACCATGCTTAAAACTACCCTTACCCCAAATGATTTTGACTTCTTAATTACAACGCTGAATGATGTTTTTCTAGAGCTCGCAGAAAAGCAAGAAGCAAAGTAGGAGGATCTATTCATTCAGATCAAAGGTGAACTCAAAGAAGTGCAGCAGGAACCCTAGCCTAACCAAGCAGTGTCTATAACACCCTTGATAAGAGAAACATCAAGAACAGGTGATGATCCCACACATCTATGCTAGATCACTGAGAAAGTCGAAGCTCACCTTCGACAAGCTCATGAAGACATTGTGCAAGCCACCCAGGATTTGGCGCAAGAACAGAGCGCACACAGAGAAAAATGAAGGAAGGTAGAACATGAGAAGCTTTCCTTACAAGAAAAGTGGGATGAGGAAAAATCATAGTTACAATAGAGCAAGGACTAGTTTCTAGCAGAGCAACTTGAAGTACAAGAAAGGATTCACAAAGAACTTCGCTCTATGACGATTATAGAAGTAAATATGGAAGACCATATTCCACAGCAGGTGACCCAACTGGAATAAGTAATCCAACAACTCCAACAACACATCATGGATCTGGAGCTTTGCACCATACCTGAGACACCCTAAGAAATAAGAGATCCAAGAGAGGCCACTACTCGAAGCACAGTCAACCGGTTAAAAACCTTGGCTTTGGAATGTAGGAAACTAAGAACTAGAAGTGCACAAACTTATGAAACCCTCGCAGAGAATCCATAATTGTAGACATCAGAGGCACAACTCTAGGAAGCAAAGTAGGATGCAGATGTAATAAAAGCACAACTAAATTTTGTGACCCCAGTCGAAAGAATAAAGAGGTTCGCAGAACAATGCACAACCCAACAACAAGTACACATGTTGCAAAGTAAAGTGATGGAAGTCTCTCAACGACTGCAACCACTCCAAGATAAGGCATGCCAACTATTTTCTGAACTTGAAATCTAGGGAGTTGAACTTGAACAGGTTGTCATCACTACAAAACAACACCTGGAAGGACCACTCAATGACACAGTAATCCAATTACGGAACAAGAGGTTGTCGCACTGCAGCAGGTTGAAGCTAATCGAGCCAAGATCGAGGCGTTCGAAGTGGAATTGATCAGACCTGAGTGACTCGGGATGAGTCATAAGTAAGTGTTGGGGGCCTGTTGGCCCTTGACCAAGTTTTGAAGAATACTTGATCATATTTGACCATTTTTGGGACTACGACAGCTTGCGAAGGATGGAGCGCAACGCGAAGCTGAAATTAAGGAAGCAAGACCTATTTTTGGGTCCATTTTAGGGTTTTGGGTTGATATAATGGGAAAGGGATGTCGTCTTGTGGGTTTACCCATGCTTAGTCCCATTTTTTAATCTATAAATAGGCAATGTAAATAGAGAAGAAAGAGAGATAGTACATATATGTGATGTATAGCTAAAGGCTTAGCGCTAGTACTAGATCCGTGTGATCGAATGCATATTGAAGTGCTCTGTGCATGAGATTCAGAAGCTAAGTGCAAGTTGTTGTAGCTTTGTGTTGAAGCACAAGGAAGAAGGAGCTAGAAATCTACGTAGATCTCCTGTCCTATGCGAAGTAAGGATCATTAAAGCTCTGTGCTGTAATTTCTTGACTGATATAATATAAAGAAGACTTTGTGGATGTAGCCCCAGGGTGGGGGTGAACCATGGTAACTGTGTGTATTGTGCTTTGTGCTTCGATCTAATGTGTTGTTTCCTTTTGGCTAAGTGCTTGTTGTGATTAGTAGATCTAGCTATGCCTTGTGCTAATGATATATGAATGAATGTTAGATATGATATAAAATATGCTTAGTGCTTGATCTATTGAACCTAACCTATATTTATGTGGCTAGGTACTAAACCATCTTTAGTATAAGTATTCACTGCAATGCTCTATGTTATTTGTGAAGTACCATACAGGTTAAATATTGATGAATGATCTATGCTAAGTGCTATGTAAAATATATAATCATAGATCAGTGTCCCAGCTACAGTTGAAAACATCTGAGTCCTGCAACCACCCCTGCCTCTACTTCGGGTGAGACTTCATCTGCTTCGCAGGTGTTGCCAAAAGGGCCAGCAGTTAGGGTTTTGTTGGTGCGCTCTTGAGCATTGAACCCCGGGTCTGCCCCTGTGCCAATAGGGAGAAGCGAATTGCATTTACTACATGTCACTCAAACAACCCTTTGTTGGTCACTATAATTGCTTAATTGATTTCAAACAACCAAGTGAAACATAAATTATCAACCCAGGGAAGTCTTTTGTTTCAAAGATAGCCACGCACTATATATNCTCAATTCCAAAAGCACTTAGTGTTGTAGTAAAGAAAATCATTCTATCTATACTTGCTGGAGTAGACTGAAGCTCTGAATTAAATCACAGGAAAGCAATCTCCCTATTGCAATTCAATTTAAGAATCCTGGATTACATTTTAAAATAACATTGCATTGGGAAAGAACAACTGTCTTTCAATAAGAGAACAGGACCCTTACTCTCAAACAGAGATTCAGTACTAACACTCTTTCATGAAGACAATAATGCAGAAAACAATAAACTCTATCTAACAGAGAACAAAGCACTTAGTTCCTTTCTGTCTAAGCA
>ML788628.1:576769-590618 GCA_009831015.1 Picea engelmannii
TGTTGAAATATTACATTACAAATTGGAAAGATCGAGCACGTCCCGCTTCTCTGAAGTTCTTCAATACATAAAAACTTGGCTCCTCGAATGGTGATTTCCCCTGAATATAAAGGGAAAATCCCATCGATACAATCATTACAAGGAAGATCTGAATCCTATACTAAATTGGATCTTCTTTATAAATTAGCATAGGGTGTCCTATTCTCACGTAACTGACTGCTAATGTAGGGGCTGGACGAGGCATTGCTGTTACGGCTGGTGTAACGACTTCTTCACATAGCTGCTGATGCTGTTTCAGCATCGCAATTCACGTCATGTTCAGCCACGTGAATTGCGCTCTTGACTGTGTCGGCTTTGACTGCTAGCTGTCAGGACTCGTGTTTCAACATCGTGGCGGCCTCCTCTGTGTCTCAGCATCTGTACTTCTGAACTGAGTGACAGCTCCATGTTTCAGCAACTGCATCCTTGAACCGTGTAGCTGCTTCGTGTTTCGGCATATGCATCCTCGGACTGTGTAGCAGCTCCGTGTTTCGGCATATGCGTCCTTGGACTGTGTAGCAGCTTCCGTGTTTCAGCATCAGCTTAACATCGGCTTTGAGCAGTTCTGTGTTTCAGCATCGGCCTTAAATACTATTCTGCAAATATGGACACTTATGCACTTCTAATCAATGGTTAGGTTCAAAAGTAATGTAAAGTATTATGCAAAACAGATTAAACATATAGTAATGAGAAAGGACGTTGTATACCTTGGAGTGATCAGATGAAGTGATAATATGGGGCTAAATACAGGTGATCAAGGGTATAATAATGGCAAAAAGTATGGGCAAAAAGGTGCAATATGTGGTCCTAACACCCTTGAGGCTCATCACCCTAGTCATACTTGGATTTTGGTTTTTGGCTCTGGTGGTTGTTGATGCTCCGTGATTTTTGGTTGTTAATGAGGCATAGAGTTTAATCTCTTCCTCATGCAAGATTTTCCAAGTATGGTTCCTTAATCTTCCAATCATGATGGTTTTTCTATCCTTTGAATCAATTTTTGGCTCATGAGTTCTCATGTTCTGTGTTTTTCTTAAGCTATTATTGGATATTTGAACTGTGTAATTGGTGTTGTGCCTGTGGGTTCTTCTGGTGATTATTCTGGATTGTTGGTTTTAAAAAAAAAGAGGAATGGTTGTGCTCTCCTTACTGTGGATAATCTGTGTAACTTTATTGATAAAATGATAGTGAAGCATGTTCATTCGGCTTGGGTTTTGGGTCTGGTTCTCTATGGAAATTTATTATTATGTTTGAAAATCTCTGAGATTTGTGCATGGGTGTTACAACTAGTCTCTATGTTTAATATTTTCCACTCCATTTTCATTTCTATGGTTGATATTTTTTGATACTTTGGGTTGCAATGTGAACTGCTGAAAGTTTAAAGTTTTTTTTCTTGGCTTGGAAAGACCCCAAGCTATTAACTATCATAACATTGTCCTCATTCACACTGTTTTCTAGAAAGCATTGCACAATTGGGTTTAACATCACCCAAAAAGTTTAATGGAAGTATTATACATGTTTTGGTTGGGCACAGGTTGTGCTTGGACACTCATTTTACTATTTTGTTTAAGGGTTTGCTTCTTTTTGTTCTATGTTGGAGGTGGCTGAAAGTCATTTTTTTTGTAACCCCAACAGTTGATAGTATTGTTACATGTTATATGTATGTGGTAAACTTTGAAGGGCACGAGTTGTCTTCTTTTCCAAGGAATTATTCCTTTGATTGAGCATTTGTTCTTGCTCTCCATTTGTTGTGTTTAAACCCTAAGTGTGATCTTGATATCGTTTCAAATCAAGTCAAGGGTAAATAAGAAGTGTGTGTGCTTGGTTTATTGGGCATGATTTGGCTATGTTTCTCGTTGGGCAATTTTAAAAAGAAGTCTGTACATGTGAAATTATGTGAATTTTGGGCTCAGGAGTTGCATGTTATTTGTTGAATGTTATTTGCATCAATTCTTATGTTGATTATATTTGAAGGAGACCTGTGTGTGAAAGGATTGGGGTTCGATTAAGATTTTTTTCCCAGTTGATTATGTTGAACAATGTTTGAATAATGGACAAATGGTAGTTAATACTGTGCATATTCTTATTGATGTTAAAGAATAAATATTGGATATGAATGGTTGGAATCACTGTGTGTATTTCTATTTGGATTTAAAAAGAAAAAGAGATTTAGCATTAGATTTATAGATGGTCATGGCTCAAAGGATTATTATGTTCAGTATATCGATTGCAATATTGTTTGGTAGGACTACTATATAAATATTATATAAATGCAAAGGCTATTGTAATTGAGTATTTCTGGGCATATGAATTGCTTTTTGGAAGCCATCAAGCAATATGTAAAGGAAGTAACAATTTAGATCGTGGTTTTGAAAAGTGATATTGATTGAATTGTGGAGGTATGAACAGAGTTATGTTTGATTGTTTGATTTGATTTATTTTTATATGAACAATATCCATATTATGTCCCTGTCATGCTACCACTTTTCGCTCATTATAGCCCCCTCATAATCCCAGTATCATTATGAAATCTATGTTCTTTAAAATAAATTAAAAAGGTCTGTGAAGAACGAAAAAAGAAATAATGCAACAATGGTTGGCAACTGATATTTTTTGTTTTTTCTTACACAGTTAAATTATTTAATTAACTGTTGAGCAATATTCGTGTAATTATCCCCTATCATTACACCACCTTTCTCTCATTACACTCCCTCCATATGTCACATGAACCCTATCACCCCCTGCTCACTTGGTGATTATTAAATGGTTTGTTATGGATGGATTTGCATGTATCCTGTGTCAATTTCTGAGCCAATTATTGATTCATGCAAGTAGAATGTCATGTATGGTTTATTAAGGGCTTAGTTACTGATGAATTTCTACTACAAGATGAGTTTCTTCAGTAGGGGAGTCCATGAAAGAAATAATAGAGGAAGAGGAAACTGGAATAGAGGGCCTAGAAGGCCTAGATTCTCCATTCATTTTGATGTTGATCCCCAGGAATTGAACCACTTGTTTAAAGTTGGGTTCTTTAACTAGATTGGGAAAGGAATAGTAAAACCTTGACAAGAGAGACCTCCCTTCCAGCCTCAGAACATCCCTAGTATTCTTGTGCCTCCTCATGTGTCCATGCAACCATAAGTCCCTTCAAATTATGGATGGCAAGATATTTCCAATCTAGTTGTCTCTCACCATCTTGGTTGGCCCAATTCATCATTACCTCCTCCACCACCTATAAATCCTAATGTTTAGATTTCCCCTGTGCATTCACCTATTCAATCCTCACATGCTAGTAAAATACTTAAAAATGATGTCCCCCATGTGCAAGATAAAATAAAAGTTGTTTCCTCCCCTTCCTCTCCTTCAAATGACTCTTCAAAATCCGTTTCCTCTCACATGCATGTGAAGGATGATTGTTCTCATGTAATTAGTGAAATACAACCTCAAGGTTCAAATCAACCTCGGGCTACTTCTGGAAAATTAAAGGGGACATCAGTGATAAAAGAAAGATTGTCTCTCAGAGTGGAAAGTATGTATTTTAATTTATGTGTTTTTATGATTGAGTTGATGAAGACAGTGGTTTGCAGAAAGTTTGGACAACAAGCTCTTTTTTGGATAATATGGATTGTGGATATTTATATATTTTTGGATATGATTTAAATTATTTCTAATATTTAAAGATTCGATTTTGAAGGTGTCTAAGGGAGTTACAAGGGTGGCATGTGTTGAATGATTATCCATTGTGTTTTATTTTATAATTTGAAAAGAATAAAAGAAGGGAGTGACAAGGTGTCCCACCTAGCTAGTTATTATTAAATAAAGACACTTAACTATTATTATTATTTCTCCTAAACTAAATTAGTTAAGTCAAACTAACTTAACTAAAGAAATGAGTTGAACTACTTCAACTTATTTGGAAGGCATAAAATCTAAATGAGAAGAAGAAACAAGTGGGGCATAGAAGGAGAAAGAAAGACTAAGGTTTGTTCTTTTGATTTCATTAGATAGTTTCAGTTTTCATTCATTCTTGAGTTCATTCAAAGCCTAATTCTCTTTTTTGACAACAAGGTCCTATTGTAGACAACAAGGTTCAAAACTGAACCAAATCATTCACATGCTTGTTTTAGAGGTGTTGATCCATCCTTGATAGTCTGTGTATACTTGTATGTTTATGGATTGACTTTCATAGCTGATAAATGATATTTTGCAGAGTCAAATTGGCAGGAGTCTGTGGCAAGTTGATCCAATTATAAATTTCTTTTTTTACTTCTTTTCAGAGTCCTTTTGTATGTTGTTCATCGGGGATCTCTAAATTAGACTTTGGTCCATGGCCTCACAAGGTTTTTGTAAAGAGAAAAACACTTTTTGATATCTCGAAATGAAATAAAGAAGATTGTTAGTCTATCTCATTTGTGTGTATTGTTTCTTGGTTACTTTTGCTTTTGATCTCCATATTTACTTTCTATAATCTGTATATATTTCAAAAACTTATATAATTTTTTTATGTTATTTTGCAACATGCTTTTCATTAATAAATCAACATAAGCCCTTGTAGTTGATACTTGTGGATTGGGAAAATATTTTTGAGGCTATAAAACATAGGGTGACATTCCTGACTATCTTTTCCTAGCTAGGCAAGATTCAAAAATGATTGAATAAGATAATTCATATATTTTCCTCAACAGGTTTTTATACCACTGGTTCGCTATAGTCAGTGTGTGAGACTTTTACGGACTTGAACGATCTTGTAAGGGAGGAACCTGTGCATAATATCTTCATGGCTAGATTTCTTAAAGATACCAATGAAGGAACCCCTTCACAAGGGGATTCTTGTGAATTTCCTTTCTTTGGAAACGTTGGTGTCCCTTTGATGGCCACTTTGAACATTCCTGGGTTGAATGTGGGACTACCGGTTTGGTTGGGTACCATTCCAAATGTCTCTAATTCTATTGAATCCTATTAGTTAATCACCTTATTTCATGGAAATCATGTTGATGTTCCTTCATTAGCAAAGTCTTCTCCGCCTCCTTTTTCTTTCTCTGGTGAAAGTCTAGCTACTAGTAACTGGAAGTCTAAACGAAATAGAAAGAGGAAGAATAGGAAGAAGAAATCACCAACCTCTATGAGTCATGTTGGAGATAGGTCAAAAAAATCTGCAAGTCATGTTGAATACCATCACCCAGCCTCTGCAAGTCATGCTGGGAGAAAGCACTTGGTCGATGTGAGTCATGCTGGGAACACAAATCTAGTCACTACTATTCATACTAGAAATAGGTTTGTAGCCACTGCAAGTCATGTTATCAAGAAATCACCAACCTCTACAAGTCATGTTGGAGATGTGCAACCAACCACTGCATGTCATGTTGGGGGCACACGTCTTGCTAATGCGAGTCATACAAGTAATATGTTAACAACCTCTGCTAGTCATGTTGAGGGAAAGCAACCAACCACTATTAGTCATGCTAGGGGAATTGATTATGTTGAGAAACCTATAAGGATAGAATGTAATCCTAAGTCCCCTTGTAATATTTGGAAGGGAGATCACCTTACTCATCTATGCCATGGAATTCCATAGGTATGAATATTGTGGTCCATGTCTGCAAGCTCTTCTGATTCTGAGTCTTCTTTGGTTTCCCAACAATTTATTCATCCTTTGGTGGATGAAGTGATCTAAATGAGGAAATATTTGACTGATCCCACTCCTCTTTTGGGGTGTGATGTGCCTTTAGAACATGTTGTCTCATAGTCCATTCAACCAATGGTTGAGAAAGTGGTCATGCTGATGCAATCTTCGGCCAATCCAACTCCTCTTTTGGGGGTCGATGCACCTTCATACCATGTTTTATCACAATATATTTATCCAATGGTTGAGAAATTAGCCACATTGATGCAATGTTCGATCGATCCCACTCTTCTGATGAGGAGTGATGTGTCTGTGACTATGTTTTTAGCATTTCCAGTTTAGTACCTTCAAGACAAGGGGTAATTATGCTCACTTCGAGCACAACCCCTCCAAGTCCTAGGATGGTTTCCTTTTATTGGAATGACCTTGTTGAGCCTCCCCTTCCTTATTTTTCACCCTTTCAAATAAGGGTTGAAGTTAATTCAAAAAACATTTACCGATGTATTATGGATGAAGGAGCCTCCATGATTTTTTTATCCTCCTCAGCTTGGCAAGATTTGGGTTCTCCTGAGCTTGTGTCAACTTTGCATGAGCCATTTGATTTTGAAAGATGTCCTAGTGAATATTTGGTGATTCTTCCTCAGTTTCCTATCTCATTAGGTGGGAATATTGTCATTGTCGATGTTGAAATGGTGCAAGGCTTGTTATATTTGAATATGCTTCTTGGGCGTGATTATGTATATGATATGAATGCTATGGTGTCTATGCTCTTCTGGGTGATTCATTTTCCTCACAGTGGAATCATTTTCACTATTGACCAACTGGCATCTAACAATCACCATCCTAATTTGGTGTTAGTTCAATTTCCCCCTTTGTATGTTTCTAGTGTTCGTGTAGAATCTACCCCACCATGGATAAATTATGTGGCATCTTATCCTCAATGTTCAATTTCTTCTAAGCAGGAACCTATGAAATCATTTTTTCCTTCTCGAGACATGGTCTCAACAATTGATCAATTTTTTTATCCAATGGGGGAATGGGATACCTTGCTTCCCCCTCTTGGTCTAAGTGATCTTGAGTTTCCTTTCGATTATGATATCATTGTTTGTATATCCTAAATCCATTTTGCTTGTGATTCTTTGTTGATAGACTATGCCAGTCCTAGCCAGAACCTCCATCTTCATATGGAATATGGTCAGTTTGATTCACCCTTTGGGACTATCGACCCTCCTCGTTCACGTGATTTCTTGGATATTGAATTGCCTTTAGACGAGGTTATCCTTGAAGCCATGAGTATGGATTTTATACTGTGAGAAGACTTACACCGATGCTTGTGTTTTCTTCCCTTTTGGGAGACTTTCTAGATTGACTAGCAAATAGACTCTTGGTTAGATCCTAACAACAGGCTCTACCTGAACCAGTACCATGCATGAGTTGTAAGGTTGCGTGGTTCCATGTACCATATTGTATAGTCTAGGTTTGTTGTTTTCAAGTTTTGGATTCATTAGCACCTCTTATTTTCTGAAGTTTCTATCTATATTAGATATATTAACCTTTGGATGAGTGTTATTGGCCTTATATGCAGGATCTTGGAAACATTTTTCTTTGACATTTTTTTCATCATATTGATCCATTCTGACAGGTTTTGAACTCAAAACTGGCATATATTTTATGTTTTTCCCTACTTTCATTTTTTCATTATCCATTTCCTAGTTCATTTGTCCTTACTATTGACTCCAATGAATTGTGACACTAACCGTCCTTGTTGATAAGTGTGTTGTACTTTATGTGGTAGAGCCTTCCTTCCATGGGAATCCTAGTTATATCCTTATTTTCTATTTGGTTCCCATGTTGAAGTACTTCATATGCACGGGAGTCCTTTTAGTCCCACTCTGACTTTGTGTTGAAGCCTCATCCTTCTTCTTCATCATTTTTTTGGCCTATACCCTTGGGACTCCCCTAGAGCATAGTTTGTCTTATTTCAAGCTCACTTAAACCATGAAAGTGAAATTTGGCGAGAGAGTGTTTATCTTTTTTGGCCTCACTTAGATTACATACGAAAAGGAGCCCCCTTGGAGTCTCCTTTAAGCTCTTTTCAGGCTCCCTAAAATTGAAAATATTGTCGAGTGATCTTGTTTCCTTTCACGCTCGTCAAGTTGAAATTTGAAGGAACATTTGTCTAGTGATAATTTACCCCATTTTCGGTCTAGATGGATAATTTTATAAAAAAAGGTATGCCCTAGGAGCTACGGTTCACTATGAGAGTATTCTTAGGTGTCAGTTTAACCTTTTTTTGGGCATGAGGGACTAAATTTGCAAAAAAGGGCCATTCTCCCTGGTTTTGGTTTATCACTTTTTCGATCCTTGGAGATTATTTACAAAAAAGGAAACCCCTAGAGTCTTATTTAATCCCTTTTAAGACTCCCTAAATGGGAAAAGATCATCGAGTGACATTGTTTCTTTCACACTCCTTAATTGGTCCAGAAAGAACATCTATTTGGCATAAGTTTACCCCTTTTCCAACCAATAGATTAACCAGGAAAAAGGTATGCTTCAGGAGACACGTCTCACTAGGAGAGTATTCCCAAGTATTGTTTTATTCTTTTTTGGGCTTGGGGGACTAGATTTACAAAAAACACCACTTTGGAGTCTTCTTTTACTGGTTTTTTAGACTCTCTAAACGTGAAAAAACCTTGAGGTTACATACTCTGGGATCATAAAACTTTACATTGAAGGAGTCTCATTGTGTCAATCCGTAATCGCATTGCATGTCTCACTCTTGCATATTTGGCCTATTGCTAGCTCCATTTTGTTGTTGTTGAACTTTTAGAGCATTCCTTAGTTGTAGGCCTTACAACATTTTTTCCTTTGCGATCTGACACCTTGACCCATGGAGGAATTTTTCCGAGTGTCCCTTTCCTACACATGTCTCCTTGCATTGAGCATCAATATGTTCCATGTGTTTGGAACTAGTTTTCCTTCCCACGACACTTGTTCCTCCTTTGTACTGTAGAGTTCTTTTATTCTTTTTCAATTTTGTTAAATATATGAAAAAGAAAAAAAATCAAATATTCTGAAAAAGAGGGGATGTGACACATTATCTTTTACTAGTAGAAATCTAGTCACCCTTGGACAAAGCACATCCTTCAGATTGTTCTGCAAGCATTGGAATTTAGTAAGACCTTAGGAAGTTGTTCCCGTTACGTAGAGTTATGTCCTGCTCCATTTGGTTACTCTTCCAAACATATGGAGAGTTTGTGGTGCCTCATGTGCCACAGACTTATGTCAATAACATGCTTCCTAAGTATTTTCACATGTCGTTCTCTTGCCAAGGGAAAGTATTACAACCCAAGTAATCCATTTTGTGATAAGTCTCTTGAACTTCATGAGTCGACCATCCCGAGATTCATTTCAAGTCCACATTCAGAATCAATGAAGTTATGTTCCTGATGTTCACGATCCTCTAGTATTTTTGTGACAGCTTATCGAAGACCTCAGGGTAGTGATTCTTACACTCCTATTATACTCCTACTTGAGTTTTGAAGATCTTGAATATATTGCTCGAGTCATGAAGCTATCATCTCTAGCTATAGGCATTGATTCCTCTTGAATATTCATATGAAATTGTATTTGTATATCTCCTGATGATTTTGAGATGTAGATCCATTGTGTATTATTCACAGCTATAATTTTTATTGGCATACATATTATTCATGTAGCCATGATTACTATATATGACAAGGATCTACAATGTACTTGATTGGCATCCATACTTAGTTTGTCACGAGCATGGGTATGCCCGCCTCGATGATTATTATTATTATTTTGTAGATGACACACTCTTCAATAATCGATTGGGCTCACTCGACTCAATGTATTCCCACTTTTTCAAATATTTTGTAATGTATTTCGGCCATCAGTTGATCTTATGACCTCACACATTAGGGGGAATCTATTATAGTAAAAACTGTGTAAGGTTCCAGGTCTATTATATTATCAAAAAAGAGAAATAATGAAGATAACAACACTGATATAGAAACATAAAATGAAAATACTACAGAGATAACAACGAAACAACAAATTATATGGAACCACAACACCATAATTATACCTTTATTGATAGGAAACAATGTTCAGTTGCCTCTTCGAGGGGGAAACCTCCAGCAGAGAAGAGATCTATTACAATAATTTTTCAATACAAAACTTCTCATACCCTCTACTCCTATTTATACTAAATATATCTATCCAAAAGAACAATCTAGAGGAAGATATTTCTAGAAGTGGAAGCTTCTATTAGGTCTTCTTACATTTGAATTATTCCTCCTTATTGCTAGGCCTTATTAATATTGACCTTTATTAATGGAAATATATTATTCTACCCACTTGAGGGATTATGGAGGTTAGGTCCCTAATATGCCCTCCCCCTTAAAATCATCCTTGTCCTCAAGGTTGGAGATGAGGAAATTGTTGTAGAATGGTAGCTGGCTCCTAAGTGGCATCTGCTAGAGTTGTATCTTTCCACTGAACTAACACTTCCTTGATGGTGCACTGACGAATATGACACTCATGTTGGTCCAAAATTGTTTGTGGTTGCAACCAGATGGATCCTTCTTCATACAACTCGGGAAGGTTGGTTTGAGTTTGGAACTTAGTTCAAATCACGTTATTTAAACATGAGACATGAAAACCATAATGGATCTTAGAAGGATTGGCAAAAGATAATTGATAGGCCACCTGTCCCACATGCTTGAGAATTATATAACGACCATAACATTTGGGTGCTAGTTTCTGAAAATGTTCAACCTTGAGTGAATTTTTCTTATAAGGTTGCAGTCAAAGAAATAGTTGGTCTCCTTCAACAAATTGACATTCTAAGTGACCTTGATCTTCTTGTTGCTTCATGCAATTCTGATCCATGACCAAATTATTTTTGAGGGTACATAGAATAATCTCTTAAGCTGTAAGAGTTTGGTCAACCACCTATACCTTCGAGAAACTTGGCATGTAGGATATCATGAAAGGTGTATTTTGTCCATATATTGCTTCAAAAGGAGTCATGCGATTAGTTGTATGGTAAGAAGTGTTGTACCACCATTCAGCTAATCATAACCATTGAGTCCATTTTTTTTTCCTTTCAAAGGAAAAACACCTCAAATATGTCTCCAAACACTTGTTGACAACTTTAGTTTGACCATCAGTCTGGGGATGATAGGCGATGCTGAGATGCAATTGGGTGCCCTGTAGCCTGAAAAGTTCTTGCCAATTTTTTTTGGTGAAAGTGGGATCTCAATCAGAAACAATAGAATGAGGCATGACATGAAGCTTGAAGACATGATCCATAAAAATTTGATCCAGAGTGGATGTGGTAAATGGGTGTTGAAGAGCACAAAAATGATCATACATGGAAAGACGATCAATGACCACCATGATGACTGAATTATTTCTTGATTCAGATAATCCCACAATAAAATCCATAGATATGTCCATCCAAATATAGGGTGGAATCATAAATGGTTGTAGTGTGCTAGGAGCTTTGATTGTTTCACCCTTTTTGCATTGAAAAGCATCATATTCTTCCATAAAAGTGTGAATGTCCTTTTTCATACCATCCCAGAAAAAAGAACATTTGACCCAGTCATAGGTTTTGGTAAACTCGGAGTGCCCAGTTTTGGGTGTAGCACGAATCTTAGAAAGCATCGTGAATTTAAGTTCTGACTGTTTACTTAAATACAAATGGCCTTTGTAGTGAATATTATCATTGTGCCAAGATTACCCTGGTGAAACTGGAGAGTTGGCTTGCAATTGTTGGATCAGATGCAAAATTTTAGGATCTTGGATCCATTCCTGGTGAACATCTTGGAGCCAATCTGGTACAATGAAGGAGAGGGAGAAAATGGACCCTTCATCTTCATATTTTTGTGAAAGAGAGTCAACAACAACATTTTATTTTCCTTTCTTGTAAATGATCTCATAATCATATCAAAAGAGCTTGGTCACCTATTTTTGTTGCTCTGGGGAGGAAGGTCGTTGCTCCAGAAAATATTTGAGGCTTTGATGATCTGTCTTAATTTGGAAGAGTTTCCCCAAGAGATAAAGGTGCCAGATATCCATGGCATGAAAAATAGCCAACATTTCCTTTTCATATATTGATTGACCCAAATGGTGTTCTGACAATTGTTTGCTGGTAAAGGCCAAAGGTCTTCCCTCTTGCATAAGGACTACTCCAATTCCTCTCCCAGAGGCATCGCATTTCAAGACAAAGGTCTTTGTGAAATCGGGAAGGGCCAAGACCATAGTAGTGCACATAGTTGCTTTCAAGGCTTGAAAGGCCTAATCAGGTACAAGAGTCCAAGAGAAAGAATTCTTTTTAAGGAGAGTAGTGAGATTTGTCACAATATTTCCATAATTCTGAACAAACGTGTGATAATAGCCTATTAAATCCAGAAAACCACACAAGATTTTGATAGTCTTAGAGCAAGGCCAATCCTGCATTGCTTCAATATTCTTAGGATCCACCCAGACACCATGGTTTCCAACAATATGACCCAAGTAATCGACTTCTGAGGTGCCAAAAGCACATTTAGAGTGTTTGAGTAAAAGTTGGTTCTGAGAGAGTAGATGGAGAACTTGATCCACATGGGCAAGGTGGGATTTCCAAGTTTTACTATAGATGAGAATATCATCAAATAAAAGTAAGTTAAAATGATGTAGAAAAGGACAAAAGACATGATTCATGAGGCTTTGGAAGGTGGAGGGGGAATTAAACAGGCCAAAGGGCATGACCAAGAACTCATGGTTGCCCTCATGAGTTCGAAGGGTAGTATTTAGGGATTTCAACTTCTTGCATACGTATCTGGTGGTAACCAAAATGAAGATCAAGTGCAGTGATGTACTGAGCACCACTTAGCTCATCCAAGATATCATAAATGACAAGAATGGGAAACTTGTCCTTGATGGTGAGTTTATTGAGGGCATGAAAGTTAGGACACATGCATCAAGTACCTTATTTATTGAGTAACATCATCAAAGGAGAAGAATAAGGGTTGTTAATAGGGCGGATAACACCCGCTTGGAACAATTCCTGCACTATTTTCTTAATTTCATTCGTCTGGGAAAAGGGATGATGATAAGAGTGAAAATTGGGAGGAAGACTGCTAGGAACAAGGGGGATGAAATGATCATGAACACCATGAGAAGGAGAAAGTCCCTGAGGAGTGGAAAAAATAGCTTTATGTTTGGAGAGGATAGCTTGGAGGTCAAGATGCACAAAGGGTGTCTCAATTGCTTGAATGGAATGGAGTTGAGAAATAATACCGGAGTGGTCCTTCTTGAGTATATTTTCCATGAGATGGGAACTGATGATAGGAGAACCAGTTGTGAGACCTTGGAATTGATACCTTTGTCCCTCTTGTTGGAATTGCATGCTTAATTACTTAAAATCCATAAGAATGGGACCCAAATTGTGTAACCATTCAACACTTAGCACAATGTCACAACCACCCATGTCAATGGAAAACATATGATATTTTAGCTGGTAATTTCCAATTTGAAGACATACATTTTCACAATGTTGACCACATTTCATGGACCCACCATTGGCTATCATGATTTTGAAATTATTGAAAGCACTAATATAGCAATTTGTTTCCTGGTCAAGGCGACGATGAATAAAATTGTGGGTGCTACCATTGTCAACAAGGATTATGACCTTCCTATGCTTAATATAACCAATGATCTTGAGGGTTAGTGGAGTAGAGAAGATAGTGAGGGAATTTAAGGAGATGACTGGGTCAACTTTAGGTGGGTTAGTGGGATCCTGGGTATAATCAGGAAGGGAATACTCTTCAATAAGGAGAACTGTCACATCTTCTTCAGGAACATCTTCAAAAATGGCCATAAAAAGTTTTTGTTCTGTACACGTGGGCCCTAGAAAATATTTTTCATCACAATTATAGCAAATACCCTTCAATTCGCGTTCATCCATGTCATCCCTAGTTAATTTATGGATCTTGAGGGGAGTGACAGGGGGGTTAGGATTAGTGGGTCGAGGGAGATGAACAAAATAGGGCTTTTTGTTTTGGGAAAAAACAACTTGTTGGGATTCTTTGGCACATTTAGTATCTTCCAGCCAAGTCTAAGGGTAGGCCATGAGAAACTGGGATCGTATTTCATCCTTTATGCCATTAATAA
>ML788628.1:599900-654066 GCA_009831015.1 Picea engelmannii
ACATATTAGGTACTGGATGTGGGAAACCAGGAACTGAAGAGAAGTCAAGAGGTGCAAACCTCCGAGACAAAAGAGCAGCAAACTCTTTTGACATTTGAATATCGTGGAGTCGCCACTGAATCCGTCCTTCATGGGGTTGCCAAATAGATGATTACAACCTGATAGTGTCTATTCCTTGTCTATCATCAAGAAATAGATCTGCTTGTCATTTTTCCCAGGAAGATAAGCTTCTGAACTCGCTCCCCGGTAACGGCGCCAATTTGTTATCACTCCAAGAAACCCTTTGTGGTTGCAGACCAAAGGTGCTTGGTAACTTAAGAAATGAATGTTTTTGTATTTCGTAAAGGTGGATCAATGGGATAACTCAATTCAACTTATGCATTCAGACATCAAAATGATAAACAAATAGACAATGCTCTCCAAGATTGGTTAAACAATAAAATAGCTTTGAGTGGATGAAGAAAATATTGTTCATAAACCAGTGCAGAGCAGGGTCTAATAAACAACTAAAGGAACTGATTATAATGTCATGAACCAAACAATAGGATAACATCTATTCAAGGTTTGACAACAATATACTAGTGAAGAAGAAATATGAAAACTGCCACCAAAATGGAAAGAAACTTGTGATCTGTATTAGCAAATGAAAAGTCTAAGTACAAAGAGAATTACTGTATCCAGAATCGAACCCCTTATCAAACTGAGTTCCTAGGCTTTATAGCCTTTACAAACAGTTTTCAGATCCTCAAAACATGGATCAAATCAACTAAAAATAGTAAGTAAAAATCTGTTGCAAAAGAAGTGGGATACTTCCTCAAAAGGAGGTCAATCCTTGATTTTCCTCTGTTGACTGTTGGTGCAGTGTAGAGAAGCCTTACAAGGATAAAAAATCCTTCTCCCATGGATACCAAGTCGAGCTGGTTGATGTGGCAAAATACCCTGCTTTTTAATTCAAATGAAATTGTCCATATACCTTTGAAATAATTCCTTTCTTCATCATATATAAAAAATGACTGCTGAACTAAGTCTGATAATTCATTAGACATGCATTGGAAAAGATTCCAAACCTTTTCATATAAAAAATCCCTGACCTGTGCAAAAACTTATTCGAATTATGGACACACAGACTTTCGGTGGTTGACTGGAACAATTCCTGGGTAATTTAACCACCGAAAGTCAGAATTTTCAGAAAAAACTGCCTTTAGGAAAAATCAATTTTCTCAGCCATAGTTTATCCGTTTTTCACGTTCCAATAATCGATCAAAATCTAAAGATCGTAAGATTTCCAATGGTATAATCAGATTTGGATTTGGATCTAGGGAAGCTAGTCAAAATTTCCCTACAAGATTAGGCATATTTCCTTCAAAAATGCTGGTGCGTTTTTGAGAGTTAACATATTCGACTATGTCTGATTGTTTCAACTTGGTCAAATGACCAAGATAGTGGGTATCAGTGTTAAAGAGGTCATAGAGCTCTGCAACAAATGGGGTCCATGCAATATGCCCCTAACGTGAATGTTTACACCATTTTCACCATTACCATAATTCAAGATGTATATAGAGGACAACATAGCGAAGTTTGGCCAACTCATCAGTAATACCATGCAGATAAAAATAAAGCTCCATTTGAGTGACCCAACCCATGGGATCAGAGCCATCAAATTTATTGATCTGAGTAGGGGGAAGACGAGGGTCATGATGAAATAAGTTGGATTGAAGATGTAGAGAATGAGAGGAATCAACAACATTTGGTTGGTATGAGGAGGAAGGACTCGTAGTACGATTCAACACCTGGTTGACAACAGACTCGAGGGTGTTAAATTGGTTCATGAATTTGGCCTCCATGGTGTCAAATTTGTGTTGGAATTGGGTCTCAAATTGTTTCACATGGGAATTGTTAGAGCCAATCTCAGATGTCACTTATTGGATGGATTCCTTGGCTTGATTGATGGAAGCTTGTAGGTCTTGGTTGCGAGTGTTGGCCATTTGGAGAGAGGGAGTGTGGGTAAGGGAAAATGGGTGGGTGGGACCATAGAAAAGGACTTATAAGTGATAGGCACCACACCGATCAGGGCGAGAAGGGGAATATAATGGGATAGGTGAAAAATAGGGAAGTTGGGAAGGGGTTAGTTCCACTGAAAAAAAAGGCTTAAAAATGAAAGGTACGACAAAGATTAGGGAGAAAATGGGAATCTAATGGGATATATCCCAAATAAGCATGCTGGAAGGACCACTATATTATAGTGTTGAAATGCCCAAATTCTTAACAGGAAGAAATATGTAGTAATTTTGCAACCAGAATGCAGGAGGCACAGTTGTGCAGAAATAGGTCTTGTCTGTTCTATTTTTGTTTCCTTCCCAAGGGTTAGGGTATTCAAGGGTTCTACAAACAAGGGTTTTCCCTGTGTTATAGATCTTTGATATACATGTGGGGTCCAATAGTAGTGCTCGTCCCAATATCTCAGGGCAACAACTAAGGAGGCTAGATCATTCCCTTAGTTGTACTACCTGACTACCCTGGTACTAGAGAGTATCTTCCTGAGTGTTTTTCTCGGTGGCACTATAACAGTCAGGTGGCCAATCGGTTTATCTATAGAGGGCTTCAAGAGAACAAGGTTGATCTATATATAGGTGTTGTCTGATGTGCTACCACTAGAAGGGGTACCAACAGGGGTTACAAGGGTGGCCAATAAATGTGCACTTATGTACCAATTGTATTTCCTACATGTATTACTCCTCGACCGTGGGTTTATAAGTGTAACGACACATCTTTGTAGTTGTAAGACGTCAAAATACATCTCTACCCTGAAAAAAATTAACCCACAATTTTCTACCAAGGAAAGTGCTCTGATAGCACTTGTAAGGTACTAGGTCTATTATATTAGCAGGAAAGAGAAATAATGCAAATAATAACACCAAGATAGATACATAATACATAAATATTGCAGAGATAACAATGAAACAACAAATTATATGGAACCACAACACCATAATTATACCTTTAATGATATGAAACAATGTTAACTTTCCTCTTTGAGGGGGAAACCTCCAGTAGATCAAATCTCTATTACAATAATTCTTCAAGACAAAAATTCTCATACCCTCTACTCCTATTTATACTAAATCTATCTATCCAAAAGAACAATATAGAGGAAGATCCTTCTAGGAGCATAACCTTCTATTAGGTCTTCTTACATTTGACTTATTCCTCCTTATTGCTAGGCCTTATTAATATTGACCTTGACTACATGGAAATATATTATTCTACCCACTTGAGGGGTTACAGAGGTTAGGTCCCTAACAAAATTCCATGGCTATGTATTTTTGACATTGGTCTGCTCATTTACACATTTTACAACCACTTTTGTTGATTTTCATTCTTAAAATATGCCTTTTTCAAGGTGTACGTTATCTGATATATAAGCATCCCACATATGTACACTACCTGATATATAGATACCCCGCGTATACTCACAAACGTTGGAAAAAACAAAAAAATTCAAACTTTCCGACGGAGTTTACGGGCTATTTTGGGTTGCAAAACCAATTTACCTCATGTATCCCTTATAACAACCGAATAACCATCATTTCTCCTTATAAAAATGACCCTAGGGGGGTCATTTTAACATATGAAAGAAGAGGCAAGTGAACTCTGCCAAAATTTCTCCCTTTCATTCCAAGCCTTTGCATCATGTTCTGAGTTTTCATCCTCAGCATTACCAATCATTCATCCTCCTTATATAATCCATCCACTTCCTTATATTGGCATGTTGGTTGTTAGGATCTCATTTTTGGATTGGTACACTTGGAGTCTAATTAGAGGAACCCAGGCGAGGTTTGTGGAGTGATGTCAGCAAGATTAAGGTTGTATCTTATCATCTTGTTTTCAATAAAAGAGAATTTTCTTGTCCCAAATATATGTTTCTTCATGTTTATGTTTCTAAATTTCTTTCATGAATATTTAGGCCTTTAAATGATATTTGTGATTATGCATATGTTTTTACAATATTTTTATTTGAGGTTGTTTCAAGCCAGCACTGGGAGGAGGCATGCAATCCAGTAGCGAACAGTGAGAGGAAAGGATCTACTACAAACAAAAAGAATTAAGGTGCATACCTTGATTTTCTTTACATTTCCTTAATTGTCATTAGGTCTCGTTAGATTTGGGTGGAATGTTTTAATATTTTAATTTATATCAATTTTGTTTTCTTGTATATAAAAATTATTGTTGTAATCTCATTAATTAATTTTCATAAATATCGTCAAGGCATTAATGGTCTTCCACGAGGAATGAAAAGTTACCTTGTACAATTCAATAGGTTTCCCTACTATGAGAACCTACAAATAATTCATTTGTTTGATACAATGCATATTGGGAAGAATGTAACAAAAACATTGTGGAGAAATTTAGATGGAAGGAGTGCCAAAGAAAAACTTGTCAAAATTTGTACTGACATTCAGGAAGCCAATCATGCACTGCAAAATGTGATTTATTCAAACAACAATGGAGTACACCGAAATAATCTTCCATAGTTATTTACAGAGTAGGAAATCAATTTTGTAAAAGAGGTCATTCAGAAAATTGAATTTCCCACATGATTTGTTTTAAACATAAAGAATATATTAACGAATAAAGGTGAATTTGGTGGGGTGAAAACTCATGAATGGCATACCTTCATTAAGGTAATTATTTTGGACGTATATTTCTATATTGGTAATTAATATATAACTTTTTAGTATTATAATATGGTGTTGGCATAGGGGCAGACCCAGGGTTCAATGCTACAACAATGCACCAACAAAACCCTAACTACTGGCCCTTTCGGCAACACCTGCAAAGAATATGAAGTCTCACCCGAGGTAGAGGCAGGGGTGGTTACTGGACTCAGATGTTTGTAACCTTAGTTGGGACATAGACCTGTGATTATAACACTTAACAGAGCACTTAACAGTTAATCTTCATCAATATTCAGTTCTTAGTAACATTGCAGAAGTACCCTAATTATAGAGTATCGCAGTATGTAACCAGATCCATCATCTAATAACACTTAACATAAAAGGAACACATTAGATCTAGAAGATTCAAGCACTAAGAACATCCATATAGGTCAGATCTAGCATTCATTCACATGATTAGGCACAAAGCAACACCAGATCTATCTAACATTCATCACAAAGAAACACATCGATACATCGCACAAAGAAGAGAAACACAACATGTACATGGTTCACCCCCACCTTGGGGCTATGTCCACCAACTCTTCTTATTTATTAATGTCTTCAATCGGTTACAACACACAATCATCAAAACCCTTATGCGCATAGGACAAAAGATCTGTGCAGCTCGCTAGATCCTTCTTCCTTGCATTGTAGCACAAAGCCTTCTATAATATCTATATTAAATTTCACTTAACTCTGTAACCCTTCTAGAGTCATGCACAGAGCACTACTAGCACTTAGCTTACATCACATAGATAGGATATCGTCCCCTTTACTTACTTCACCTAGAAATCTATTTATACATACAAAAATGGGCCTAAGTGTGGGTGAACCCATGATCCAACATCCCTTTCCCATTACATTGTCCCAAAACCCCAAAATGGGTCTGAAAGTGGGACAAGATCCCATGATCTATGCTTCGCCTGGCACTCCATATTCGATAGGTTGTCGAAGTCCCAAAAATGGTCAAATATGACCAAGTGTTCCTCAAAACTTGGTTAAGGGCCAACATGCCCCCCACACTCACTTGCGACTTGTCCTGAGTCACTCTGGTCTGAGAAATTCTGATTCGAACACCTTGAGCTTGGATCGAGTTGCTTCGATCTATTGTAGTCCTACTTCTTCTTTCTCAGTGAACTCTTGAATACATGCATCATTGGATGGTCCTTCAAGGTGTCGTTCTGCTGTACTCACAACCTGTTCAAGTTCTAATCCTTAGCTTTCAAGTTCAGTGAATAATTGACATGCCTTTTCTTTCACTAGTTGAAGTCATTGAGAGACTTCCATTACTTTACTATGGAGTGTGTGTACTTGCTTCTAGGTCATGCGTTGCTCTGGAAACCTCTTCATTCTCTCAACTGGTGACAAGGACTTTAGATGCGCTAGTAACGTTTCTCCTGCTGTTATACGTGTTGGAGTTGCGACTCTAACGCCTATAATTCTGGATTTTCCGTGAGAATTTCATACGTCTGGGCGCTTCTGGAGCTCATCTTCTTGTATTCCAAGGCAAAGGATTTTAGTCAGTCAACTATGCTTCGGGCAGTGTCCTCTCTTAGGTCTCTTATTTCTTGAGGTGTCATAGGCACAGTGTGAAGTTCCAGGTCTACGATGCGCTACTGAAGTTGCTATATCACTCCTTCCAGTTGTGCCACCTATTGTGGAACTCATTCTTCTATCTAGACTTTGATGATTGTCACAGAGTGAAGTGCTCTATGCACCCATTCTTGTACTTTGAGTTTCTCTAGTAGCAACTATTCCCTGTCTTTCTTTAGCACTAATTTATCTTCCTCCCACTTTTCTTGAAGATCTAGTTTTTCTTCTTCTGCATTACTGCATTGTTCTAGCATATCTTTTTGTGCCTGTGCCAAAGCTTGGGTAGCTTGTGTTGTCTCTTCTTGAGCTCATCAAAGGTGAGCTTCAACTTTATTGGCGATCTGGTGCAGTTGGGCTGGCTCATCTCTTGGTTCTTTTGTTCCACCTGTCGAGGGTGCAATAGAAACTATGTGGCTGGATTGTAGTGCATGTTGCACTTCTTGAAGTTCACCCTTGATTCGACTAAATACCTCCTCTTCCTTCACTTATTTATTTTCTGCGATCTCCAATGAAACATCATTCAACATAGTGAATAAGAAGTTGAAGTCGTCTGAGGTGAGGGTAGTCTTAAACGTAGCCCTAGTGGCTCTGGCTTTCTTTTGGGATGAAGGATTTGGCGGGGTAACCTTCCTTTTCTTGGTTGGATCCTCTTCGTCTCTAGGCGGAGTAACTTCTCCTTTATTTTTCTTCACTTCCATGCCACCTAGTTCTCCACCATCATATCCCTGCTCAGGTGAGGTCGAAGATGTATCCACCGATGTGCTATGGACATAATGCACTTCATCATTTTTCTTCATTTTACTTGGTCTAGGTGTGTCCAACATAGTTTCAGGGCTATTCACATTGGACATCTTTGCAGGGTTCGCTGGAACAAGGAGGTCTGGAGACCATTCCTTGGTAATCTCCTCCAAGTCATGTTTTGTCAATTTGTAATATGACTAGAGCTACTATTTTATCTTATCATCACATGATGTAATGTAGGTGAAGTGGCAGTCCACACTGAACTTCATCAAGGGTCTAAACCTGTAAAGTGTGTTCGGGGTGATGCATAGTGTAGACTGGATTGTGATCTTCAATTGGTTGTAGTAGGCATGGAAGACGACATTGCACTGCCACTATTTTCTCATGTCGCTAGAATACCACAACGTATAGAGATTTGCGGCTAGTGGTTCGAAGGGTTCTATATCCGGGAAAGTGGCACCTTCTGGTAGCTCCTAGGCAATGAAAGCAATCAGTATGAGAATCCAACTAAAGTGGAAGTCATACACTTGGTCTTGCACTTCTCTGCAATCAATCTCTAGTTGGTTGGCAAGGTACTGTACCCAGTTCATCTGTAATCCCTCTGTGCACTTCCTTGTGAGGTCGACCATGAATTCGGTCAATTTAGTTGGTCTATTATTATGAACTAAATTTCCCATGATCAGCTGATAGGCAAGGCACATTGCGCCACTCTAGATATAGGCTACCTTGTAGCCTTGTGTTCCCTTCTCGACATTGCCATAGGTTTCCTTAATTATTTGCGCTAATGCTCGGTCGAAGGTTTTTCCAGGGTAGAACTCCTATGGGTCATGAGCTTGCATGCTAAAGGCAAAATCTGTGGAATAATATTGGTGTTCACAATGTTGTCTCTGTGCTTTGTTCTTGTATCTGTCATGGTTTAGGAAGGTCCTGCTCCATGAGCAGTTGAGGGAGAATATTGGACTCCTCCTGTTGATGATGCTTTCACACCTACATACATCCTTCTTTTTGACATGACTCTCTCAGTGATTAAGTCAACCAATAATTCTTTGAATTCTTTCTCTACTACAGTGAGCTCATCCAACATACAAGCTCAAGGTCACTTAGATCAGGTGTGAACAGGATTCAAAAACTGCAGTGGAGGGTACGGGAACAAGGCGATGATCAAAGTGCAAAATAATCTCAGGTTGTGGGCTCAAGTTCTTAGTTAGAAAAAGGTATTATCGGTGTGTGGCATGGTAGACTAAGTAAGAAAGTTAGCATTGATCTTCTTGTAACAGGTATGAGGTGTCACTAACTCATGTTCTGTCCGTTATGGTGCGGTTTGATGGTCTAGTGGCGAACCATCAATGCTTTTCGACTCATTCGAAGCGGTAGTAGAACGGTTATATAAGCTTCTAATGGCTATATTTCTTCCTCGACAAAGTGTCCTATGTCGCTGGTCTGATATCTAAGTGAATTTCAATTTCTGCAAGTTTCCCATTCTGCGAGGTTCCCTCTAAAGTATTTTGTAGTCTATCGATCTTAGCTCTCCTTTTACTTAGTTTCCTATACTTTTTCCCAGTGAGATTCATCTCAGGGATTCTCTTCCCATTTTGATTCTTATTTTCCTTGAACATAGCTACTTCACGTTGCTGAGATTCTCTCCTAAGACCCAGGGGTAATAATTCTTCTTTTTTTGGGACATGTGCTTTGGTCTTCTATGAGCCTTCTGAAATTCTTTTAGCTTCGACATCTGGGCCTCTAACGATAAGTGGTTTTGATATGTTCTCATGTTATTCAATCAACTGCAAAATCCTTCTGGTCATGAAATCTGTTAACTCTTGTCTCTGTTGTTCTAAAACTTTTTCTTCTTCTTCCTTTTTTTCTTGATCTCTCTTAATCCAAGGTTTTCCAGGTAACATATTAAACGGAGCGTTGTCCTCAATAAACTTGATAATATCTAAATCTTCTTCTGTCGAAGTTCCATTAGCATTCATAGATATCTAAGTGAGCTTTCCACATAGGGTCACCAACTTTCCTCTAAAGAGTCCTATTCCTCTTAATGAAGGGATCATAGAAGGTCTTCCTATAGCTTCCCAAGCTCTTTCTGGCATGATGTTCACTGTTGTTTCTTCATCAAGAACACAGTCAATGTCGAAATCTCCTATTCTTACTTCGATGCATTCTTTTTGTTTAAATATCTCTGATAACCTAAAAAGTTGGTGGTCATTCAGGGTCTGTTTCATCTGTAGTAATACTTTGTCGGATTCTTTCTGAGATTCGGCTATTTCTAGAGCTATCTTAGGGTTTTCTTCATTCAGATACATTCTTTCAATATTATCAATCATTCTAGGGAAATTCAACACTTCATGGTCCAAATATTTGCAACAGAGACAACTAGGTCTTCCACCTAGGAATTCCTTAGCTAGATGGCCTAGTTTTCTGCAACCGTGGCATAGGGTTAATCCTCTCTTTCTTGTAAATGATCCCCAACCTCTTCTGTACTGTGAACTAGGATCATGGTAGCTATCCTGCAAAAAATTCTTTCTAGGATCTTGCATCCATTGGTTAGTCCAAACATTCTTTCTATGCATAGGTATAACATATTTATCATTATTCTTACCAGATCTATTCATATCAAACCTTCTTTTATCTAAAAATGCCCTAGTTTTCAAGCTAGGAAAGACTCTATCAAGCATACCTAGATCCATATTTTAGAAACAAAATTTTTCACTTATCTTACTTTTATAGAGCATAAAGCTTCCAGTTCTAAAACATTTTAGTTGTTCTTACCTCTATTAGAGCACAGAGCTTACAGATCTTACCTCTTTCTGTAGATCTGACCTCTTTTCTTCAGAAACTTCCACTTTAACCATTCTTAGAGCATAAAGCATTCAGATATGACTTCTTTTCTTCAGATATGTCATTCCTTCTTTATCACAGAGCTTCCAAATTTCCAGGATGAATCTTTGCACAAAAATTCTTCTTTCTCAGTTCCCAACAATCACAGTTTCAGGTCCTAGCAACAGAACCATTTGTTGGCACAGGAGAAGACCCAGGGTTCAATGCTACAACAACGTACCAACAAAACCCTAACAATCGGCCCTTCTGACAACACCTATGAAGAAGATGAAGTATCACCCAAGGTAGAGGCAGGGGTGGTTGCAAGACTCAGATGTCTGCAACCTTAGCTAGGACACATAGCTATGATTCTAACACTTAACAGAGCACTTAGCAGTTAATCTTCATCAATATTCAGTTCTTAGTAACAACACAGACGTACCCTAATTACAGAGTATCACAATATGAAATCAGATCCATCATCTAATAACACTTAACATAAAAGGAACACATTAGATCTAGCAAATTCAAGCACTAAGCACATCCATATAGGTCAGATCTAGCATTCATTCACATGATTAGGAACAAAGCAACATCATATCTATCTAACATTCATCACATAGAAACACATTGATACATCACACAAAGCAGAGAAACACAACATGTACGTGGTTCACCCCGACCCCGGGGCTACATCCACTAACTCTTCTTCTTTATTAATGTCTTCAATCAGTTACAACACACAATCACCAAAAACCTTCCACGCATAGGACAGAAGATCTGTGCAACTCGCTAGATCCTTCTTCCTTGCGTTGTAGCACAAAGCCTTCTATAATCTCTATATTAACTTGCACTTAGCTTTGTAACCCTTCTACAGTCATGCACAGAGCACTAATAGCACTTAGCTTACATCACATAGATAGACTATCATCCCCTTTACTTACTTCACCTAGACATCTATTTATACATACAAAAGTGGGCCTAAGAATGGGTGAACCCACAAGCCGACATCCCTTTCCCATTACATTGTCCCAAAACCCAAAAAAGGGCTCAAAAGTGGGCCGAGCTCCCATGATCTCTGCTTCATCTGGCACTCCATCTTCGACAGGCTGTCGAAGTCCCAAAAATGGTCAAATATGACCAAGTGTTCCTCAAAACTTGGTCAAGGGCCAACATGTGGTTTTATTTTCCTAAAAATTAGTGATCCCTTTGTTGTTACCATATGTTCTACCTCTATCTCAACCTAACAATCTTAACAACAATGTAAAACAAGTTATATATAATCTTGGAAAATACATGAGGTAAGTATTAATGATTTATATGCAAAATCATTGTTTCTCAAACTCTTTACATTTGTTTTATACTTGCAATGTATGTACGACATTGTTGTTGAACCCTATGATATGATTTGTTATATCATGTGTAGGTGGTTTTCATCTAAAGAAATCCATAAAGAAGATATAAAATATTTGAGTAGAGAAATTCCTAGACTAATGTACGAAATGCAAAAGTATCCACATCCAATGAACAATAACACTACCTCATAGACCAATTTGAGGAGATTGAAATGTGTGGACTTGTACAAACAAGGTCAATGTGGATGGTGGAGAGGCACTTGAAGTCATTGAAGGCCTTCGTTAGACAAGGAGCATGTACTAAGGGATCTATGGTGGAGGGATATATGGTATATTAATCCTTGGTGTATATAATTTAGTATCTTCCTAAATTAGTAGCAAAATCATGAAGGTGCCTTAGATTTGGGATCTCAATTCCATTAACAAATTTGAAGGGGAGGTCTTGATCGGGAAAGGTAGAATGAGGAAAGTGAAATGTAATTAGTTGGTAGAGATCTATAATACTTTGCATTAATATTGATTTGTTTCTATATTGTACTTATTTAGTTTTATTTATTTTCCATGATCAATTCTTATTTAATATTTACTCTAATTACTATTTTTTATTCTTTTTTCATACAATTGGTCGAGAGTGGGATGCAATACATTTATACATCACAACAAATATTGTTCAGATGAAAGTATGGATAGAATGATGTAATATAAAATGTAATGGTAGGTTATCATGGGAAGGGGTAGCTACTTTGATTAAAGAATCTCATCGTAATCAAGATACCAATATTACTCAGAGGGAAAGTGATTTAGCATATGGTTTAAAATATAAACATGCAAACACATTATTCACTCGCATCATGTCGGTGGACAAAGTTGTAACATCTACAAATCTACCCATTGGCCCATGGGAAAAATGTTATCGAGCTCCCATGAGAAAAATATGAAATGTGTCTAAAAGATACATCTTTGTAGTCCATTTTTTTAGAATACCTTCATAAATCATCAGAGAATAAAAGGTTATATGACTGAATAATAATTAAATAAATAAACAGACATGTCGACATGTACAAGACTCTTGAAAGACTAAAGTGGAATACCTGAATGAGATTCTCTTGGTTTAGAGAATAATTTATTCTCTATTGAACATGGCCAACCTAGTGAAGGTGGAATCTCATTTGGCCCCTCCCCCTGCATCACTCTCAATTTCCCATACCCAATCTATCTACTAGAAAATAATTGAAAGTGGCATAGTTTGATTCATGCATAGAAAGTAGCCAAACAAAATTTAAAAGTAAAT
This sequence comes from Picea engelmannii, assembly GCA_009831015.1. Taxonomy (NCBI): domain Eukaryota; kingdom Viridiplantae; phylum Streptophyta; class Pinopsida; order Pinales; family Pinaceae; genus Picea; species Picea engelmannii. The sequence goes on from ML788628.1 coordinate 612,419, forward strand.
AAAAGAAAGAATGTCTATGGAGATATGTGATTTTTTGTATACAAAACATATGACATACATCCATAATAAGGTAGAAAAAAATAGTATATATTAATACATTTTATCATCAAAATATGTTTCCATTATACCTGTTTATGATCATAATATATAAAATCACTTATTTTTCTATTTTCTTCGTTTTCAAAAATCTATTGATTGGCTCATCCAAGTCTAGATCTACTTCATTTGTTCGAAGCTCTCTTGGTGTTGATTCAATATGCATGCTCTGACACATTGTACATCTAGTGGGGTACTCTAAACTACATGTAGGCCACTACTGAGAGACCTCAACTACAATAACAAAAAGGGTTCAATTGATATGGTTAGTTATTATTCATAGAAGTAGTTCATTAATGAAAATATCATTACAAGGTTCTTTACCAGGTTGAGTATTCAAGACCATTGGTTCGGTTGCCATGTGTTCTTTCTCTCACCAAGCATTCTCATCTACATGCTCTGCCATCAAAACAATAAAATTTACAAGTATTCCATATGCAAGTAAATATTGATAATTTTATTAATCCATACTTCTGATTTTGTAGCCACAATATCTTCATGGTTGGATTGCACACCACCATCATTGCGCTACACTCCATCGTCATGGTTGGGATGCACACCACCATCATTGGGTTACACTCCACCATCATGGTTAGGCTGTAGACCACCATCATTGGACTACACTCAACCGTGATAGGGTTTTTTTCCACTACTAGACTCATTATTGTTGTTGTTCTCTTTCTTAAAACATAAATACACATTTATTTATGGGTGAAATCAATCATGAATAGATTTTACAAGTAATCAACAATTAAAGTCCATTTATTTTACTTACAATTTCATTCAAAGTGGCATATTATTTTTACCCCATTCTTTGTCATTGTTCAACCATGGCTTGCAAGTTCAACCATGGCTTGCAATCCACACTTGAAACCGAGATGAAGGTTTTATTTTGTGGTCGCAGTTTTGAATTGAGCCCCCTACATTGCACAAGATATCAAATTTGGCTTATTGGATGTAATTAAATAAAAGTTGGATGATGATAGGAATAATATGGTTTAATTATTTTGTACTTACAATTCATGCTTTTAGTTTCACGTAACCACCCTAGCCAAGTTTGTGTTTCCCATGTTTTTCTAGTCTTTCCTTGGTTTCTTTTGACGTGTCTGGGAGCCTAGAAATTTTTTCTAATAGGCTGTATATTTCACTTTTTATACATAACTAACAAAACTTCAGCATAATAAATTCAAAATATGATATACCCTCCTGTTCCAAGTGGTTTTTTTCCTTTTTTTCTCATTGTCTTATCCTTTGCATCCTCTAATAGATTCTTCCACTCAATCTCGAGAATCATTGGAGGACGCTCATACCTAGGGTTTGTTTGGAAATGAACCCTATATTGGTCCCTCGCCTATTTCAAATATGTATCAACCAATGAGGTGCCTCCAATTTTATTGAAGGAAACACCAAATAATCCGACCAAGTGGTAAATAAGTGCCTCCTTCAAAATCGGATTCAAAGAATTCCACCGTGTGCATATGTGGGCCGAAAAATATCTTGTTGAAAAAGTGTCCTCAAACAAGTAATTTTATTAATAAGGAAAAAATGATTACAATCTGAAGTGAGAACTCATAATCTCCTTAACCTCACTTGAAGAAGGATCTAGTTTATATAGCTCAAATCTAAACTAAAATCTAGGAGAACGACCAATCACATGAGTATGATAGGTGTCCTTATCCTAAAAAACTAGAATAAACTAATTTTCTAAAAACATTTAATCTAGAAAATGCTTAGACAATAGAAATTTATTATTATGAGGCTAACAATCCCCCCTTTAATCCAAAAGTTCATTTTTACAAATACCAAGTTCATCTCTGAACTTAGTGAACTTTATTCTACCAAGACCAAACTTCAAATATTTTTACCAAACCTCTTGGTAGAATAAAGTTCACTAAGTTCAGAGATGAACTTGGTGTTTGTAAAAATGAAATTTAGGATTATGAGGCTAACATATATAAGGCCTTGTCATTCATGTTCTTAAAAAAGGTGTTGTTTCATGCAGAACAAGATGATCATTAATTTAAAATAATCGTAGAGAAGTGTGTTCGAATTAGATAATAGAAAATAATTAAGACCTTAATAAATACCTAGGATTTTTTGTATCTTGATCAGAACAATGTTCTCATCCACTAAAAATGTAACTATCAATGTTCCCTTTCCAGTAACACATAATGATCCAGGAAAGAAATTTGTAGAATCACTAATTTTCTCATCTCCACCATCAACTGCTTGGTCTGACGTGCACTGCATTGCGGGTGTGCCATGGGCCCAAGAGGGTTCAATCATTTCAATCATGAGGCCATCATCCATAGGAAGAGAGCCAAAGAGCCTTACGGGTATGTATATTGTGGTAGGATGCTGTGGTGTTTGAGCATCGCTTCTACCAACACCATCCTTAAGAGAAGGATGCTGGAATTTTCTGAATAATTCCTATAAAAAGAAAATATATTTTATTGAGATCATATAAAATTAGCAAAACAAAATTCATAGCTAAACATATGTGATAAATAATATTTTTAAAAGATGGTTCTTATTGCAGATCGTTTTACTTCCTCCATCAAAACTTTGCATCTTTGTGTGGTGTCCTAAGTTGGTTCACGTGTAAACAATTCAGTAAGTTCAATGTTTTTTCTTTCTCACAGTATCTTTAATTGTCTCAATCGGGTCCAATTCAAACATGTTGTCATCATTATCGACATTATCAAGTACATCAGGTGTTGACAACTACATATATCAACAAAAAAAAGTTAGTCCAATTATAAAAACAATAATAAAATTCACTTTAAATGGATATGGATATTGTTATTCCTTTACCTACTTTGAGCCCAGTGTCTTCCCATGAACACCCTGCCACAATATAAGAATCATTAAAAGTTGGAAAGTTTATAGTTTGGAGTGAGCTTGTCATTGATGACAAGAAAAATGATGGCAAGAACAGTATTGGAAAACAGGCTTGGAAGACATCAAAAGTCCAAACAGGAGGACCACACAGATGGATGATAGATATCGGGCGTTAGATCCAAGTGCGGGGTCCGACCGTCATTGGATCCAGAAGAACCTGCACATTATTTAAAGTGCAAGGAGAAGAGGGCTTATAAAATCCCAAAAGCAGGAGGAACGTCCATCTTCAGGAAAGAAACGTAGTCACAGATCAGCATTTCACTGACTGGAAAGTCAAAGGAAGGAGGTTCTCTAACCCCTCAAAATCGCGATATGCGAGATCGTGAAATGATATGGATTGTTGATCCAAGAAGGAAATGTGTCTAAAGATCAACATTTCAGTGAATGAAAGGTTAAAAGAAGGAGGTTCCCTAACCTCTCAAACTCATGATATGCGAAATCGTGATATAATCTCAGTCGTTGGATCGAGGAAAAATATGGACCGTCGATCCATGAAGGACATGTGGCTAAAGATCATCCTTTCATTGATTGGAAAGTCAAAGGAATGAGGTTCCCTAACCTCTCGAACTCGCGATATGAGAAATCGAGAAATAATCCTAGTCATTTGATCAAGGATGAATCTGGGCTGTTAGATCTAGGAGGTGAATGTGGCAGACCACATCAAAAAGGACAGGTGGAAGACTATGTCAAGAATGACACGTGGCATGATCAGACAACGACAAGTGTCAATATGATTCGGCATTTCAGGAACCTGGAAATCGAAATTCTGAGTGACACATGGCAGCTACACGGATCATGTCATCTCATCGAGTGAATTCATTCTGGGAGTTTAGTTTCGGGAGTTTCAACATGAACACTCCCTCAAAGTCCCGAAAGCTGAAGTTTTGGGGCGGAGGATAGCCATCTGATCACCACAGATCGTGGACTGTTGATCTGAAGAGTGAAGCACTCAAATGGCTAGCCAGTGGTCATATCTCATGGTCACATCGTTGAGAGTTGGAGAGCAGAGCTAGAGAAACCAAGCTCTATTTCAGAGTTTGTGACATGGAGAGTCGAGACGACTCATCAAAGAATCCCCAAAATGAAAAATGTGAAACGCCTTCTAGCATAGGCTGTGGTCACCACCGATGGTCATGTGAGGGGAAGGAGCTAGCGTTTTCTAAGCTCCATTTCGGGGATTGCGACATGGGAGAGTCGAGATTCCTCAACATAGGATTCCCGAATTACGAATTGTGAAATCGCTTTATGGATAAGTGCTTGTTCATCACCAGTGGTCATGTGAATGGAAGGAGCTAGCATAGCTAGGCTCCATTTTAGGTATCAAGAATTCTAGAGGAAGGATTCAAGGAGACTCATGACAGAATCCTTGAAACACAAGTTGTGAAGCGCCTTTTTGATTAGGCTTGTGGTCACAACTAGTGGTCTTTTGGAGAGACATCCTGTGCTTGGTGCCAGTTCACGTAGGGATCATTCATGAGGAACCGTTGATCTTTGATTTTGCCTTCCAACAAGATCTCAACCATTCAAAGACTCCAACAGCCAAAGAATCCATAGTTAATTGGTTGTAACTACCAGAATGGAGTAATGGCGTCTGCTAGATAATTCGAAGTGTCTTCAGGGTGATCGACAGAGAAGACAAAGAGTCTTAAGGCCACTGCTAGTGGAGTGTAGACTCATCATAGAGTCAACTGATAGATGGAAGGGGGTCGAATAATGTTACAACAAGTGAATCCAAAGGACCTCATGAGAAGTGCGATTGATGATGAATGCAGGAACGATATGCAGTGGCATAGTGCATGCAGAAGGTACAAGGTGCATTGAGACTATAAAAATGGAGAACAGAGAAGGGACCGTGTCGCTGTTGTTGTGAGTAGTGAATGCATGTAGAAGCATGAGGTGCGGTAGCTAGAGCATAGAAGAATAAAAGAATAGAAATGCATATCCGTTAGAAGAAGAGAAAGTTGAGGTGTTCATGATGAGACAGAGGAGAAGATCAGAAAGCTGAAGAGGATGCAAGCAGGAAGACACTGATGCAGGCAGAGCAGAGAAGCATAGAATAATAGTGATAAGACTTGTAAGCCAATAACAACTACTGAATCATTGTAATAAATTGATAGAAAGAAAAGTTTAATATTTCAGGGTGGATGGGAGGTGCTAGGGATGATCGGTGTCCTCAGAGTTTCAAGTAGGTGCTTGAAAGCAGGGAGTTATAGCTTCCATCTGGTTGCATCCAGAGAAACCAGGGTGGCAGAGTGGTGCAAGGGAGAACATTGGTTCTATGATATATAGGCTGGTGCTAGTATGATTGGAAGTTAGTACTTCCATCCAGTTGGTGCTGGAATATTTAGGGAGTTGGTACTTCCTTCTAGTGGGTGATAGAGAAACTAGAGAGTTGGTGCTCACAACAAGTAGTGGCTTGCAAAATAGAGGTGGTAGTCTTATTATGAGTTGGTGCTCATAAGAATGATAATGTACAGAAGATAATTATCATATAAAGAAGAAGAGGTTTTCACCCTTTATGGGTTTCCTCAAGAATATCTGTCTCTGTATTGTACATGTGTGTGATTGATGTTGAATACTTTGTTGCTTATTTATTATGATCATCATTGAGAGTTCTATAATGAATTTAAAAATGGATATAATTGTTTAATAACAGTAACAACTGATTCACCCCCCTTCTCAGTTGTCCAACAATTGGTATCATATTTGGCCCCTTTTATCTAAGGGTAGATCCTAGATCTTAAACATGTCAAGCCATGAAGGAAATTCAACCAATCAGGCCCCTTTGTTCAATGGAACAAACTTTTCCTTCTGGAAAGTTAGAATGAGAACCTACACAATGGATTTAGGTGCAGATGTATGGGATGTGGTAGAGACTGGTTATGTAAAGCCAGTTGTACTAGCTAATAAGGATGACAAGCTAGAATTCAGCTTCAACGCTAAGGCTATGAATGATATTCTGAGTGGGCTTGCAGAAGAATAATTTGTAAAAGTTATGCACTTAGAAACTGCCAAAGAAATGTGGGACAAACTCATTAGAAGTTATGAAGGCAATGAGAAGGTAAAGGACGCCAAGCTTTAAACCTACAGAGTATAGTTTGAACAAATGAAGATGAAAGAGGATGAAACTATTGGAAAGTACTTTCTAAGAGTTGAAGAACTGGTAAATGCAACAAAAGAACTTGGTGAAAAAAATGAGGAACCCTCTTTAGTTCAGAAAATTTTGAGATCTCTACCAGATAGGTTCAACCCGAAGGTCATGCTATAGAAGAACTTAATGATTTAAAATCCTTGGAGTTTGATCAACTTCTAGGAACGTTGAATACATATGAAATGAGAATAGTTAAATATAAACCCACCTCCAGAGAAGCATCATTTAAAGCAGACAAGAATGCAGATTCTGAGCCTGATGAAATTGAAGCAAATTTGTGAGAAGACTGAAGAAGGGATCATGCAAATACAAAGGTAAACTTCCTTTCAAATGTTTCAACTGTGGTAATATAGGTCGTTTTTCAAGTAAATGTCCTTACAAAAGAAAGGATCAGACATATGATGATGAGGAGAATAACAAACACAAAAATTTCTTTAAAGAGAATAATTTTAAGAAGAAAAGTCTTTGTGTAAACAATGATGATGAAGACAATGACTCCTCTATTGAAGATAAACTAAATGAATTCATGCTTATGGCCAAATAGGATTATGAAAATAAAAGCACAGGAAGTGATGCTAATCAAGAAGAAGTTGTGGTTGATATGGAAGGAGAACTGATCAACGCACTGGAAGAGATTGATAGACTCAGAATTAAGAAGAGAAAACAAAAACGATTGTTGATACAGTTCAAGAAAGGCAGTAAAGAACCTGATGAGGAATTTGTCCTACTAAAAGTGGAATTAGAAGAGGAAAAGAAAATCAAAGGCATTCTGAAACAACAATTATCAGAAAAGAAGGCAAGATGTGAAGCTTTGGAAAAGGAAGTAGTGAAAACTAGGAAAGAGTTGGAGAAGTTTCAATCCTTGTATCATCAAAATATGTCAAGTATCAAAGCCTCAGAAGAATTGCCCACCATTCTGAATCAACAAAGAAACCCAAATCTGAAAATGGGTCTAGGTTATGAAGAGGGATCAAGTAGTGATCAACCAATAAAAAAAGAACCCATCAAGTTTTTCAAATCTACCACTAGTGACAACAAAAAACCTACATAAACAAAAGAAGATAATCAGTTGCCCAGGAGGAGTAACGAAAGAGGTACCATAACTGAAACTATAGATTAGAAAAATAATGTACTCTCTATTCAAAGAAATCATTAGCATAGAAGAAATCAACCTTCTCAAAGAAGACAACCATTTTCCAGGTACAAAGGATTTTTCTATGGATATTTTTATTTATGTTCTAACTTTGATCACACAGCTATAAACTGTTCTTTAAGATTTAAATATGAGAAATCAAAATATTCAAGGAATAGATATCTACCGCAACAAAGAATGAGACAACCAAGTAACAAAAAATCACAGACTATAAATAATGTGATGGTTGGAAAAAGGACACATGTTAAGCATAACAATCGGTATGATCCTCTATTCAATGAACCAAAATGTTACACCTACCATAGTTTTGGACATAAAGCTGGAGACTATCGCTTAAGGAACTACGAGCCAGATTTGAAACCCTATGCTAAAAATGTCAAGGTTTGGAAGATGAAAGAAAATGACAAGTGTGGACTAGTGTTGTCAACCCAAAGACAACAGAACCCCTAGTATATTGATAGTGGTTGCTCCAAACATATGCCGTGAGACAAAGGTAAGATTATATCTCTAAGTGAAAGCAAATCAGGAAACGTAACCTTTGGAAATGATGCTCCAGGTAAAATAAAGGGTAAAGGGATGGTGATTCTAAGTAATGCAAAAGCAAAAGCCCAAAATGTTATGCTTGTAGATGGGCTGAAACATAAGCTGCTCAGTGTAAGTCAAATGTGTGACAAAGGATGTGAAGTGGTGTTCACTTCCAAGGATTGCAAGATAAAGTATGTAAACTCAGGATAAGTAGTGGCTAAAGGCATAAGTACAAAAAATAATGTATATGTGCTAAAAGAAGATAGAGAAGAGTCTCATACAAGAAAACATGATGAGAGTTGGTTATGGCATAGGAGACTTGGACATATAAACTTTGACCACTTAATCAAGCCCAAAAATATTGAGGCAATAAAATATCTTCTGAGAATATCAAATCCACGAGATTCTATGTGTAAACCTTGCCAGGTAGGAAAGCTAACCAGGACACAATTTAAATCCAAGATCTCTAATTCAACAGAGAAACCACTCTAACTAGTTCATATGGATTTATGTGGACCATCAAGACAGGAAGGCACAGGGAAAGAAAAATACTTCATGCTAATCATTGATGATTACTCCAGACTAACTTGGGTTTCCTTTCTCAAGGAAAAAACTGAAGCATTTGAGAAATTTAAAATATTTAAGGCTTTAATTGAGAATCACACAGGCAAGAGGTTAAAGGCAGTAAGATCAGACAGAGGAGGTGAATTTATGTCAAGTGATTTCAAGGAATTCTTTAATAAACATGGGATCAAGAGAGAATACACAATCCCAAGAACTCCACAACAAAATGGAGTAGTTGAGAGGCAAAATAGAACAATGCAACAAACGGCCAGGTCAATGATGAATGAGAAGAACATTGGTCAAACCTATTGGGTAGAAGCAATACACACAACAATCCATGTTCTTAACAAATCCCACCTCACACCACACATTGACAAGACACCCTATGAACTGTGGTATGGGAGACTTGCTTCAATCAAACACTTCAAAAGTCTTTGGGAGTAAGTGTTACATAAATAATAATGATGAGAACCTTGGCAAGTATGATGACAAGGATGATGAAGGCATCTTCTTAGGGTATCATACAAACAGTAAAGGATACAGATGCTATAATAAGAGGCTGCATAGATTGGTTGATTGTATTGACATAAAAGTTGATGAAGGAATCCCAGTAAGAGAGGTGAAAAATATTTAATCAACACCAAAGGATATAGATGAAGTTGAAGCTGAACAAGTCCAAGAATCAGAACAAGAAGACTCTGAGCCAGATGAAGATGCAAATATTCATACAAACTCAAATCAACAGACAACATCAAATTCCTCGTCTAGAATCACTCAAAAGAATCATCCTGTAAGTCAGATAATTGGTGAAAAAGACAAAGGTGTACAAACCAGGAGAAATATAATCAAAAACATCGAACAATCACATATAGCCTTCATATCCATGCTGGAACCCAAGAATTTTAATGAAGCTAGCAAAGATGACCATTGGGTTCAAGCCATAAATTATGAACTTGATCAAATTGAGAAAAAAAATACATGGGAGATGGTTCCTAGACCTAAAGGTAAAAATATCATTGGTTCCAAATGGATATTTAAGAACAAAATGAATGAGAAGGGACAAGTTGTCAGGAACAAAGCAAGATTGGTCTGTAAGGGCTATGCTCAAATAGAAGGACTGGAGTTTGATGAAACATTTGCGCCAGTAGCAAGACTAGAAGCGATATGAATATTTCTTGCCTATGCTTGTCATAAAAGGTTTAAAGTTTGTCAAATATATGTCAAGTCAACATTTCTAAATGGATATTTAAAAGAAGAAGTTTATATGGAACAACCAGACGGTTTCAAACTAACAGATAATAATGACCTAGTATGCAAGTTTAAAAAAGACTTATATGGGTTAAAACAAGCTCCTCGTGCCTTGTATTACAGACTGGATAAGTATCTCCAAGACAAAGGGTTCAAGAGAGGAACAATTGACAACACTCTATATATCAAAACAGAGGGTAATGACTTACTCATTGTGTTGGTCTATGTAGATGACATCATCTTCGGATGTAATAATGAATCATTGGTACAATAGTTTGCTTCTACCATGGAGTCTGAGTTTTAAATGTCTATGATAGGGGAACTTCCATTTTTTCTTGGTCTGCAAATTACTCATAAGTCTGAAGGAATATTTATTTCTCAAGAAAAATATCTAAGAGAAATGTTGAAAAGGTTTAAAATGGAATATTTTAAACCTGTGGGCACACCTATGGTTATTGGATGCAAATTAGGAAAGGATGATGAATCACCTGATGTTGATCAAAGTTCATATAGGTCAATAATAGGCATCCTATTGTATATCACAACATCCCATCCATAGATAATGCATGATGTTGGAATAGTAGGAAGGTATCAGGTAGCACCCAAACAGAGTCATTTGCTAGCTGCCAAAAGAATATTCATATATTTGAAACAAACAATGAACTATGGCCTATGGTATCCTAAGAATCATAATTTTCAATTATCAATCTACTTAGATTTTGATTGGGATAACTGCATGGGTGAAAGGAAAATCACGAGTGGAGGTGTGTTCTTCTTAGGAGATTCTCTAGTAGCATGGTTGAGTAAAAAGAAAGGTTCCATTTCTTTATCAACTACAGAGGCATAGTACATTGTTGCTGCTACTTATTTCACTCATGTATTATGGATGATTCAAACACTTGCATACTTGGAGGTAAAATATACTGCATCGATCCCAATTCATTGTGATAACACTAGTTCCATAAGTGTTTCAAAGAATCTCGTATTCCACTCCAAAACCAAGAACATTCCCATAGAATACCATTTTCTAAGAGAGTAGGTCACAAATTAGATTGTTCAGGTTCATTACATTCCAACCATAGAACAAATTGTAGACATCTTTAATAAACCCCTAGCCAAGACACCATTTGAATATCTCCATCAGAAGCTGGGTGTCATCCTGTCTCACACCTAAGAGATTCCATCATGTTAGGGGGAGTATGTGTTGGTTTCATATATGATACCTCTGATGAAGTACTACAACAAATCAGGGGGAGAATGTTTTCTTTGACATTGATGTCAAAGGGGGAGAAAAGGAGTGGAGTGGTCTAGACCATATGCTATAGCTGGAGGTCCAAATAGATTAGCGTATCCATTCGGGGTTTCCATAAATTCCAAAGGGGGATATTGTTGGTAGGTTCATGGTTGGGAGTGAGCTTGTCATTTATGGAAAGAACAACGATGGAAAGATCAACGATGGAAAATAGGCTTGGAAGACATCGTAAGTCCAGATAGGAGGAGCGCGCAGATGGAGGAAAGCTCTCAGGTGTTAGATCTAAGCGTGGGGTCCGACCGTTGTTGAATCCAGGAGAACCTGCATGTTCTTTAAAGTGCAAGGAGAAGTAAGATTACAAAATCCTGAAAGTAGGAGGACCATCCATCTTCACGCAGGACACATAGTCACAGATCAACATTTCACTAACTAGAAAGTCAAAGGAAGGAGGTGATCTAACCCCTCGAACTCACGATATGAGAGATCACAAAATGATCTGGATCGTTAATCCAATAAGGACACGTGGGTAAAGATCAACATTTCACTGACTGAAAGGTCAAAGGAAGGAGGTTCTCTAACCTCTCGAACTTGCGATATAATCTCAGTCATGGGATCGAGGACAAATTTGGACCGTCGATCCAAGAAGGACACGTGGTGAAAGATCATCCTTTCGCTGACTGGAAATTCAAAGGAATGGGGTTCCCTAACCTCTCGAACTCGCGATATGCGAAATCATGAAATAATCCTACTCGTTGGATCAAGGATGAATCTAGGTTGTCAGATCTAGGAGGTGAATGTGGCAGACCACGTCAAAAATGATAGGTGGAAGACTACATCAAGAATGACACATGGCATGATCAGACAATGAAAAGTGTCAATATGATTTGTCATTTCAATAACCTGGAAATCAAAATTCTAAGGGACACATGGTAGCCACATGGATCATATCATGTCATCGAGTGACATCATTCCAGGAGTTTAGTTACAGTATTTTTAGCAACAACACTCCCTCAAAGTCTGGAAAGATGTAGTTATGGGGCAAAGGATAGTCATCTAATCACCACATATCGTGGACCATTGATTTGAAGAGAGAAGAGCTCAAATGGTTATCCAATGGTCATATCGCATGGTCACATTGTCGAGAGATGGAGAGCAGAGCTAGAGAAACCAAGCTCTATTTTAGAGTTTGTGACATGGAGAATCGAGATGACTCTTCAGATAATCCCCTAACTGCTAAATGAGAAACACCTTCTGACATAGGTTGTGGTCACCGTCGGTGGTCATGTGAGGGGAAGGATCTAGTGTTTTCTGAGCTCCATTTTGGGGATTGTGACATGGGAGAGTCGATATGCCTCTACATAGGATTCCTAAATTATGAATTGCGAAAGCCCTTTATCGATAAGATCTTGGTCATCGTCGGTGGTCACGTCAATGGAAGGAGATAGCATAGCTAGGCTCCATTATGGGTATCAATAATTCTAGAGGAAGGAGTCAAGGAGACTCACGACAGAATCCCCAAAACACAAGTTGCGAAGCACATTTTTTATTAGGCCTGTGGTCACAACCAATGGTATTTTGGAGAGGCATCCTGCGCCGGGTGCCAATTCACGTAGGGATCATTCACGAGGAACTGTTGATCTCTAGTTTTGCCTTCCATCAAGATATCAACTTTTCAAAGACTCCAACAATCAAAGAATCCATACTTGACTGGCTATAACTGCCAAAACAAAGTGATGGTGTTTGCCAGAGAATTTGAAGAGTCTTCAGGGTGATTGACAGAGAAGATGAAGAGTCTCAAGGCCACTGGCAGTGGAGTGTAGACTCATCATAGATTTGACTGACAGATGGAAGGGGGTCAAAGACTGTTACAACAAGTGAAGCCAAATGACCTCATGAGAAGTGCAAGTGATGATGAACGTAGGAACGATATGCAGTGGCATAGCGCATGCAGAAGGAACAAGGTGCATTGAGACTATAAAAATGGAGAATAGAGAAGGGATCGTGTCACTACTGTTGTGAGTAGTGCATGCGTGTAGAAGCATGAGTTGTAGTAGCTAAAGCATAGAAGAATAAAAGAAGAAAAATGCATATTCGTGAGAATAAGAGAAAGCCAAGGTGTGCATGCCGAGACAGAGGAGAAGATTAGAAAGTTGAAGAGGATGGAAGGAGGAAGACACTGATGCAGGTAGAGCAGAGAAGCATAACAGAACAATGATAAGCCTAGTAATCCAATAACAACTATTGAATCACTGTAATAAATTCATAGAAAGAAAAGTTTTATATTTCAGGGTGGATGGGAGGTGCTAGGGAGGATTGTTGTCCTCCGAGTTTCAAGTAGGTGCTTGAACGCAGGGAGTTATAGCTTCCATCTGGTTGTATCCAGATAAACCAGGGTGGTGGTGCAAGGGAGAACATTGGTTCTATGATATATAGGCCAGTGCATGTATGACTGGAAGTTGGTGCTTCCATCCAGTTGGTGCTGGAACATTCAGGGAGTTGGTACTTCCTTCTAGTGGGTGCTAGAGAAACTAGAGAGTTGGTGCTCTCAACAAGTAGTGGCTTGAAAAACATAGGTGGTAGCCTTATTATGAGTTGGATATCATAATAATGATAATGTATAGAAGATAATTATCATATAAAGAAGAAGAGGTTTTCACCCTTTATGGGTTTCCTCAAGAATATATGTCTCTGTATTGTACATGTGTGTGATTGATGTTGAATACTCTACTGCTTATTTATTGTGATCATCATTGAGAGTTCTATAATGAATTTAAAAATGGATTTAATTGTTTAAGCACAGTAACAACTGATTCACCCCCCCTCTCAGTTGTCTAACAATACATATTAAAGTGTTACCTTATAATATGAGAAGCATGAGATATTAAAATGAATGTTAAAGATAAAAAATAAAAAATCATTAAATAGAGGTTGGTTGAAGTTATGGTGTCAACATCCATTTTAATTCATCTTCCTACGAACACCATTCGAATGTGCATAAATTGTCTAAAGACATAAATCTTCTATAAATGCAAAAAAAAAAACGTAAAGGGAAAAATGCTAAAAAATGCATGAAACCAAGGCATGATGAAACATGCACGCCCAGGTCTTAACACACCTGCAATTTGAGTGATTCAAGTTTCTGAGGGTATATTATATTATATTATAGATGTTTTAATATTTATTGTTGTATTTGCGAGCATAAAAGTGGTTGTTGTGTAAAAGAGACAAAATCTACCTTGTAAATTGAGAGTCCAAATCAGTAGAAAGTGCCTTAATGGAAATGCACGCCCATGCTTCTATATAGCTCCAAATTTAGAGATCTAAGTTTTGTGGTGAATTTAATAACATTCAGAATCTATCTATATCATTTGGAGTGCTTTTTAAAATGAAAAAAAAAATACTTCTACCTGGAACCCAAATACAAGACCTTTTGTAAAATTGATGGTAAAACTAGATTACTATAAAATGTATGCCTAGGAATCATATAACCTCCAAATTGAATGATAAAATTTGTGGAATTTGTATTTTATCATTTTACATATATTCATACTTTAGTTTTGCATTTTGAAACCAAAAACCCTCAATTGTGCATAAAGGTTAAAAACTGTTTTGTAAATGCAAAAAATGCATAAAGGGGAAAATGCTTAAAAATGCATGAAACCAAGGCATGATGAAAATGCACTCCCAAGTCTTAACACAGCTGCAAATTGAGTGATTCAATTTTCTGAGGGTGTCTTAGATTATCTTACACTTTTCTACATATTTAGTGTTGTGTTTGCAAACATAAAAGTGGTTGTTGTGTAAATGAGACAAAATCTAACTTATAAGTTGAGAGACTAAATCAATAGAACGCCCATTCTTCTCAAATTTAGTGATATAATTTTTGGGGTTAATTTAATAACATTCTTAATCTATCTATATCATTTGGATTGCATTTTCAAATTAAAAACCACTTCTACTTGGAACCAAATTCAAGACTTTTTGCAAAATGGATGGTAAAACTATATTACTATGAAATGCATGCCTAGGAATCATATGACCTCCATATTGAGTGATAAAAGTTGTGGAGTTTGTATTTTATCATTTTACATATATTTATATTTTGGTTGTGCATTTTGAAACCCAAAACCCTCTACTATGCATAAAGATTAAAAACTACTTTGTAAATGCAAAAAAAATTGCATAAAGGGAAAAATGCTTAAAAAAAGCATGAAACCAAGGCATGATGAAAATGCATGCTCAGGTCTTAACACACCCGCGATTCCCATATGTATTAGACATATGTAATTTAAATGGGATCGATGGATGGCTTCAGAAAAATAAAACAATAAAACATACAAGGTATTCCTATCACATCTTCATAAAACACTTAGGACAACTTCATGCTTAATACATTCAACTATATCATAATATCACTTAGGTAAAAATTAATGTACATGAAAAATTACTCAATAAAATATTCCCTTAGGGAGCTGGGCAGGTGCCACTCAATTCATCTTGTCTACCCAATTGTAATTTAGCAAATTGACACAACATTTTCCAATCTTTGCCCATCGGATACTTATGATCATTCAAGTTTATTATTGCCTCATCCAAATTAGTGTATTTTTCATAAACTAAGGGATTTAATTTCCTAAAATACATTTTTTCATTGTGCAACAACTCAAAATCCCCTCCCAACAATTCTACTACATCTTGCCCCTTCAAAGTGCCATCAAGCTTTTTGAACTTGTTGTCACTATTCTTCCTTTCTTCTAATATCTTTTCATAATTGATTATTGGATATAAATCCCCATTTTCATTATAGAACAATGGTAATCCATGCTTGATTATATCACTAAAAATATTCCTAAAAGTAGATATTTCCCTCATATGCTCATGGCACTTAGTTTTTTCATTTTGCAGCAATATCCTTTTTGTAATGACTCTTTTAGCATCCATTACAATGTTAGTTTTGTCATTGACTTGCAAATCCTTCAAATCCTCTTTAGTTCTATTGTTCAAGAACTTTATTATATCAACTTCCAAATAATATTTATTCTACAACTCATTTGGTGTTCATTTTATGTCTTTCAATACTACAATGATTAAATCAAGCTCATCCTACACTAGGGTAAAATAAAACCAATTCTTAAAAATTGTGTTAGCTATATCGTCCCAAATGATATGCTTAGATCCTTTCATGGTTGGTATCCCTATCATTCTTGCCTTCATTTTATTTTCTTCCTTTTGAACTTCCTCTTTAGAACTTTGATTTGTGCCAAACATAATTCTCTTCTCTTCACATGATCTTCTAGTTATGTTACATTGGAATCTCTTTGTTTTAGCCGGTTTGTCACACTGACCAACTCAATCTCCTTTGCACTCAAATAAACCATGACTTTTGATAATGGAGAAGTTTACATTGTAGTTGACTTGGCTTCCTACAATTTCTGAGTTTGTTGGTCTTTCAAGGTTTCAATTTCATCTTGTAGGCCTTCTATGATCTTTCTACTTTCCAATAATTGCTAGTAAATCTGCTTCTTTTCCTCGCGAGTAGCCTGCATATCTGGGGTATGAACATGTTTTACATCAGGAAAATTTATGTTTTTATTAAGTATCTTAATCTTATTATCCTTCTCTTTGATTAGGTATCCTACAACCGTCGTATTTTTAGGATATTCTCCTAGGGAAATAATCTTCCTCTCCAACTCATTAATTTCAATTCTATTGGCTTTAGTGGCCACCTTCTCCTATTTCAACTGCTTTTATTTTTGGATTACCATATTTTCCATATTCCTCTCATTGGCATAGGATTGCAATACCCCACTATATATCATATCACTTGTTTGATTGTGAAATTCAATCATATCCACATGGTGGATATCCTGAAGCTTTGTTCTCATTTGAGTGGCTTTCTAATCTACAAGAAAAAAGGCTTAAGTGCCTTTGACTCTAGTACACACAAATTGAATATACCCTGTTAGTAATCCATGGTAAATAGTAATTTTGTTTGATTTGTGTTTTCTCCCAAAGCCCAAGGATACATTTCCTTTTTCACCCCTTGTTTTTTTCACTTTATATCCAAATATTGTGAAAAGAGTGAGGGTTTCTTATCAAAGGTTCCTTTGGCTGTAGAGGTTTGTGAAACTTCTGGTGTTGATAATAGAGTTAAACTAATGCACAATAGTGATAGAAATTCCCTTTGAAGTTGAACTAGCTTCACTTGATCCTTGTTTGATTTGCAATATACCCTTCCTTTCTCCTGTAAACTCTACTAAGAACCCCTCTAAGTCTAATTATTCATCACCTTTAGTATTTTTTCTTAGTTTCCCACTCAGATGATCATCAATATCCATTTCAGAATGCATGTCTGAAAATGTTCTATTTCCAAGTTGTAATTCTTTTTAATGAAGAGTTTTAATTACATTGGATTGGTCCATTGACTAAGTGGTAGTTTGATTTTTGGGTCTCCGCCTCTATAATCTTCTTAACTTCTTCCCATGATTCCAAGTTAGTGGTTCTTTCCACTACAAGATTTGACATATGCTTGTACACGGGCCTTATATTTGTAATCACAACATGTGGTTCATACACCCATTTATTTCCTTTTTCAAAATCCAGTTGTTGTAGCATTTATTCTGTAACACCTAGAGAAGTTCTAAGCTTGACCAAGAAAGGGCCAACCTCTTGAGGCAAATTTGATGGGAAAAATGAAATTGAACTGAAATGAGTCTTTTTCTGATGTATTCAAAATTAAATATTCTTGGATTTAGGAAAATTGGCAGCCTGTATGGATCTTGTTCAAAACCATATACTGTAATGATGGTGTGATCCTCAGCTAGGTACCAATCTCCCAATCTAGTATATTTTCTCAACTGCAGTATCTTTTTAAACTCAGGAAACATCCTAGGAGGCTGAGTGCCATGGATAATAATGTAGCATGCACTCATGAACTTTTTTACATAAAGGTTGAAACATTTATTCTGGTATTGTTTCCTCACATCCTTAGTCCACTCAGTTATTGGCTTGGTTTTAATTGAATCATCTATTGTTTTAATTCCAAAGCTCTGAAAAAGGAATAATTATTGAATAATATGAGGTGCACTATGTAGGCCTCATACCTAAAAGACTTAGTAAGATGGAAAATTGACAATTGGAAGTTTATGAATTCCTATGGGAACTGACAATAATCAAATTTTGTGAGGGTGATTAACTCTAGTGGATATAATATAGAAATCAACCCTAAAATGGTCTCATCCACTGATCTATCATGTTCATATCCTATAACCTAACAAATCATGGCAGTGGTTTGCTTGGTTATTTCATGGAATATGGTGGATTTGAAAGGAGGTGGACCAATTGGTAATAGAGCATCTAGGGCTAATAGATTTCTCAACAGCTTCTCTCTTTCAAATTGTGATAATGTTGTTGGTCGAACCAATTCACAATCTTCTCAAGTAATATTGCTCATTTTCTTTTACTGATGATGATGAAAATGATTTCATAAGGATTAAAAAGGCAATCCGTTTCGCATCGGTTTTGGCGAAGTCAAATTTTGAGAAAGAGTTTATTATATATACTAATGCCATAGAGGAAGCAGTCTCTGCTATCCTCATACAATGTGATGACTAAAGTAACAAAAAACCAGTAGCTTACATGATTCAAAGCTTATCAGATGATGAATTCAAATATTCTTATATTGAACATCATGCTTTCTCTCTTGTTAAATATGTGGAGATATTTTGCCACTTTATCTTAAATATGTGGAGATATTTTGCCACTTTATCTTAGGTAAGCACACACTGGTAAAAGTCCCTTGACCTGCTGTCAAGTTTTTTCTCTCACAGACTTATCTTTCAGGGAAGCTTGCACATTGGCTTGCCAAGATCCAGGAGCATGATTTAACCATCATGACTTTAAAAACCATTAATGGACATGACTTATCCCTTCACTTGTCTCAACATGTTTAAGCATGTGAATAAATTGATGAACAAGATAACCCTCTGTCAACACTATTTTACATTGACAGTCAAATCCTTCCTGTAGTTGAACATACGTGGTACAAAGATCTGGTGTATTACTTGAAAAATTAGAGATGTCCAGATAACTTAGATACTCATCAAAGCAGAAGGCTATGTCTTGAATCTTCCATATATGTCATTTTAGGATACTTCTTGTTAGGAGACCTTCCAATGGTATATTAATTTGTTGTGTAAATAATGAGGACACACATAAATTATTACAAGAAACCCATGGATCTTCAGATTCTATCATTCATGTGGGTGGCCACCTTTCTGCTAAAACTATTGCTTTTAAAATTATTAGAAAAGGGTATTATTGGCATTTAATTTTTCCTGATTCTTATAACTTTTCAAGATCTTGTGACAAGTGCCAAAAGTTCGCTGGGAAAGAATGTATTTTTTCCATGCCTTTACAACCTTTCCTCCCTGAATTTAATTTTTCAAAATGGGGTATGGACTTTGTTGGTCCTATTAATCCTCCATCTTCAGCAGGGAAATTTTTCATCTTGACAACCATGCACTATTAAAGTAGGGTCGAGGGACTCTGAAGCTTGCAGCAATCCCTCCCTTCAGACCCGAATTATTACATACGTAATAAGACGTCTATTCATCATATATGCGAAAACCACTTAACAACTTATCCGAACTACCATGTCGAGTCTACTATCTACCTATTAAATTGAGATGTTTCAAGCGAGATCGGAGGAATGAGTGAGAAGAACCAAGCGAGCAGGCATAGCCGCGTGGGTGGGAACAAATCTATCTCTATGCAGGGTGGGGACTACCTTTCAAGCGGGTAAGAATAGAATAGTACTTTGGATAATCTTTTAATGACTAATATCGGGGTGGGTAACCCCATCCGAGAATTGGGGCAGTATACCCCATCATCGGGGCATTGGTACCTGCATGCATTAGGGAGTGGGAGAAATATTTGAATCATAACGAGAAGGCTAGGCGTTTTTATCAGGGAATTAGAACACCATATTCGAGTGAAAGTTGCTCACTGAATATCACCAATCTCATAAACGGATCTCCTAGAGCTCTCAGGAAGGGCAGTACACGAATCGGCTTATTCGTCATCATCAGGCAGAGGTATGGAACTTCATGACGGTGAATCGAGAATGGTTGTATTTTGCGTTTCTCAGAGCAACAACCTTAATAACCTTAGGAAATTTGCCCTATTACCTTGGGCAAGCGAGAAATCCTTTGTATCAAAAAGTGGTAAATTTCAGAGTGAAAAGGTAGCGTATGGGGATGGTAAATCCTCCTTATTGGACCTTAGTTAGCCTTACCTTCCTGAATGTATACCCACTAATTCTCGGAGGAATACTTCCCTTTACCTTCCTGAAGATAGATTCACCTTCCTCTCGGAGTTTCATTTCGGAGTTCGCTCTACTTGTCCCTTCTGGAAACTTACTTTTTCCCTAGAATTGGCCCACTCCGTGCCTCAGAGTTTGTGTTTCAGAGTTAGCGCCATTCCATGCCTCTTCAATCCTGACCTTTTTCCCTCTCGGAGTTCAGACCCTTTGCTTAACTAGGTTAGGCCACCTTTCAGTATTGCATTTACCACTTTGCACAAGTCGCTCCGCCCCTAACAATTACCATCTTGGTAGGCCTCTATTATTTTAAGAAATTTACTGAATTTGTCCCACTTAAGCATTCGCCGGATGAGCAGGACATTTCTTTCCTTGAAACTAATATTTTCTCCAGATTTGGCATTCCTTTAGAGATTATTACAGATAACAACCCTGCTTTTATTTCTTCTAAGCTGACTCAATTTCTATCTAAACTGGGAGTTAAACATTTTACCTCATCAACTTATTACCCTCAAGGAAATGGGCAAGCCGAGTCTACTAACAAAAATCTGATTAGAATTATCAAGATGCTCATTGAAGATAAGAATTTTCAATGGCACACCCTCCTCACTTATGCCCTTTGGGAAGATCGCACTACCACCAAGGTGAGCACAAGTTGCACCCCCTTTCATCTTTTTTATGGTCAAGAATCCAATCTTCCTACCGAGCTATAAATTTCTTCTTTACGACTGATGTTACAGATTGACAAATTGAATTCTTCTAATATACCTCAAAGGGTAAATGAACTGTTGGATTTAGAGAAACAAAGGATGTTTTCCTTGGAGAACATAGAGACAAGACAACAAATTGTAAAGAAATATTTCAATAAAGTGCAAAAGTTGTTAGATTTAAGGTCAATGAGAAAGTATTTATGTGAGATTCAACTCACGCTGATAGAGGAAGGCATTTAAAGTTTCAAAAGTTATGGTTGGGTCCTTTTAAAATCATTTTTGTCCTCAGTGCACATTCTTATATTCTAAAGGACTTGGAAGAGAGTTTATTTTCCTATAGCACCAATGGTTCCCACTTGAAACACTATGTGAAACCATCTTGAAAGTTTAAATGTTGTATGGAATTACTCTTGTATTATAGTTTTGTTTCATTGATTTGATTTCGCTTTGTTATTTATTTCTTTTTGTTGTTTTATTTCTTTCATTGACTTATTTTCTTGTCAGAAATAAAATTATGGATCATTTTTTCCACAATGATGTTATTCTGCAAGTATTGTTAATCAATAACAATTTGGTTACACAACTATCATAATGTCCCTCCTTGAATACATCATTGAAATTTCTATATGTTTCCAGTACTTCTGTTAGATAAGATAATTGTTTTTTCATCCCTATTTTCTTCTTTCCTTTTCTTCCCTCCGCCCCGAGATTTAAAAAGAGCACATGAGAAAATTTTCTCCTTAAAGAAAAGAATTCTTTCACTGTGATTAATTGAATGTTATGCATACAGGAAAAATCCCCTCATATGTAACACTTTCCATGAGTTATTCCCAAAATCCCAAATTATTTTTTCCCTTAACTGCCTCAATTCCCCTGTTGCATAATCATTCTCATGTATAATTCCTTGATTTTATGTTTCACTTGGTCTACAAAACCATACATTCTAATTTCTTAATCTGTTGGGAACAAATTTCCCTATGGAGTCGCCAGTTTGTTGATGCTTAAAAACACAACGATGAATACTATGCTCACAAATGATTGCCTAACTCTATTAACTATTTATATTAATAATAAACTAGTATGTGGGACCCCCTTGTAGACTTGTGGCGCTATGATGGATATCTTGCATTTATATTTTGTTTACTATTGTGATGGTACCAACACAACAGTTCATTGTTTCAAATCATGGTTAAAATGGTGTGGTGACATAAGATAATTGGTTTATTGATGCATGGCACTTATAGTTTTGATAACCACTCGTAAATTATATTAAGACTGCCATATGGATGAAAGGATTGTTATAAGTTTTGTTTATGAAATTAAATATGACATTAATTGGTTTAAATATGATCTTGCAAAGGGATAATATCGGGGCTCTTTTAAAGAAAAGGACTATGTACAAGCTCTAATGCTATGTATGATTATGAAAAACAAATTGTGAATAAACCTTTGCTATTAGACTTATGCACCTTATTAGATGTTACATGTTGAATGCACATGGGTTAATGTTATAGCACATTGTTATTTTGGAGATTTTGACATCACAAAGGTGGAGCACTATGAAATTGGGATATGTCAATGGTTATGTGGTTGATTTAATGCTTAGTGCTATGGAGAATTGGTTGGCCCGTACATGGAATTGAATGAATTTGGAGGGAGAAGTGAGGTGCATTTACTGCATGTCACTCAAACAACCCTCGAGGCTTGTCACCCTAGTCATACTTGCATTTTATTTTTTGGCTCTGGTGGTTGCTGATGCTCCGTTATTTTTGGTTGTGAAGGAGGCATACAGTTTAACTCTCTTCCTCGCACAGGATTTTCCAGGTATGGTTCCTTACTCTTCCATCCATGATGTTTTTTTGTAAAGTTTGAAGGGAACGAGTTGTCTGCGTTTCCGAGGACTTATTCCTTTGATTGAGCATTTGTTATTTCTCTCCATTTGTTGTGTTTAATCCCTAAATGTGATCTTGATATCGTTTCAAATTGAGTCAAGGGTAAATAAGAAATGTATGTGCTTGGTCGATTGGGCATGATTTGGCTTTGTTTCTCGTTGGGAAATTTTAAGGAGAAGTCTGTACATGTGAAATTATGTGAAGTTTGGGCTTAGGAGATGCATATTATTTGTTGAATGTTATTTGCATCAATTCTTATGTTGATTATATTTGAAGGAGACCTGTGTGTGAAAGGATTGTGGTCTGATTAAGAGTTTTTTCCCAGTTGATTATGTCGAACAATGTTTGAATAATGGACAAATGGTAGTTAATACTGTGCATAATCTTATTGATGTTAAAGAATGAATATTGGATATGAATGGTTGGAATCACTGTGCGTATTTCTATTTGTTTTTAAAAAGAAAAAGATATTTAGAATTGGAGTTATAGATGGTCATGGATCAAAGGATTATTATGTTCATCATATCGATTGCAATATTGTTTGATAGGACTGCTATATAAATTTTATATAAATGCAAAGGCTATTGTAATTGAGTATTTCTGGGCATATGAATTTTTTTTTGGAAGCCATCAAGCAATATGTAAAGGAAGTAACAATTTAGATGGTGGTTTTGAAAAGTGATATTGATTGAATTGTGGAGGTCTGAACATAGTTATGTTTGATTGTTTGATTTGATTTATTTTTATATGAACAATATCCATATTATGTCCCTGTCATGCTACCACTTTTCTCTCATTATATCCCCCTCATAATCCCAATTGCATTATGACATCCATGTTCTTTAAAATAAATAAAAAAGGTTTGTGAACAATGACAAAAGAAACAACACAACAATGGTTGGCAACTGATATTTTTGGTTTTTTCTTACATAGTTAAATTATTTAATTAATTGTTGAGAAATATTCATGTAATTATCCCCTCATTTTTCCACCTTTTTCTGATTACACTCCCTCCATATGTCCCATGAACCCTGTCACCCCCTTCTCACTTGGTGATTATTAAATGGTTTGTTATGGATGGATTTTCATGTATCTCGTGTCAATTTCTGAGCCAATTATTGATTCATGCAAGTAGAATGTCATGTATGGTTTATTAAGGGCTTAGTTACTGACGAAATACTGCTACAAGATGATTTTCTTCAGTAGGGGCATCCATGGCAGAAATAATAGAGGAAGAGGAAACTAGAACAGAGGGCCTAGTAGGCATGGCTTCTCCATTTATTTTGATGTTGATCCCCAGGAATTGAACCGGTTTTTTCAATATGGGTTCTTTAACTGGATTGGGAAAGGAATAGTATAACCTCGACAAGAGAGACCTCCCTTCCATCCTCAGAACATCCCTAGTATTCTTGTGCCTCCTCATGTGTCCATGCAACCAGAAGTCCCTACAAATGGTGGATGGCAAGAGATTGCCAATCCGGTTGTCTCTCACCATCGTGGTTGGGCCAATTTGTCATTACCTCCTCTACCACCTATAAATCCTAATGTTTAGATTTCCCATGTGCATTCACTTGTTCAATCCTCACATTCTAGTTAAAGGCTTAAAACTAATTTCCCCCATGTGCAAGATAAAGGAAAAGTTGTTGCCTTTTCTTCCTCTCCTTCAAATGACTCTTCAAAATATGTGTCCTCTCGCATGCATGTGAAGGATGATTTTTCTCATGTAATTAGTGAAATACAAACTCAAGGTTCAAATCAACCTTGGGCTACTTCCAGAAAATCAAAAGGGGACAACAACGATAAAAGAAAATTGCCTCTCAGAGTGGAAAGTGTGGATTTTAATTTATGTGTTTTTATGATTGAGTTGATGAAGACAGTGGTCTTCATAAAGTTTGGACAACAAGCTCTTTTTTGGATAATATGGATTGTGTATATTTATATATTTTTGGATATGATTTAAATTATTTCTAATATTTAAAGATTCGATTTTGAAGGTATCTAAGGGATTTACAAGGGTGGCATGTGTTGAATGATTATCCATTGTATTTTATTTTATAATTTGAAAAGAATAAAAGAAGGGAGTCAGAAGGGGTCCCACCTACCTAGTTATTATTAAATAAATACCGTTAACTATTATTATTATTATTATTTCTCTTAAACTAAATTAGTTAAGTCAAACTAACTTAACTAAAGAAAGGATTTGAACTACTTCAACTTATTTGTAAGGCATAAAAGATAAATGAGAAGAAGAAACAAGTGGAGCATAGAAGGAGAAACCAAGACTAAGGTTTGTTCTTTTGATTTCATCAGATAGTTTGAGTTTTCATTCATTCTTGAGTTCATTCAAAGCCTAATTCTCTTTTTTGACAACAAGGTCCTATTGTAGACAACAAAGTTCAAAACTGAACCAAATAATTCAGATGCTTGTTTTAGAGATGTTGATCCATCCTTGATAGTCTATGTATACTTGTATGTTTATGGATTGAGTTTCATAGCTGATAAATGATATTTTGCAGCGTCAAATTGGAAACAGTCTGTGGCAAGCTGATCTAGATTATAAATTTCAGTTTTTACTTCTTGTTAGAGTCCTTTTGTATGTTGTTCATCAGGGATATGTAAATTAGACTTTGGTCCATTCCCTCACATGGGTTTTGTAAAGAGAAAAACACCTTTTGATATCTCAGAATGAAATAAATAAGATTGTTATTATGTCTGATTTGTGTGTATTGTGATTTGGTTACTTTTTATTTTGATCTCCATATTTACTTTCTGTAATCTGTATATTTTTCAGAAACTTATATAAAATTTTTATATTATTTTGCAACATTATTTTCATTAGTAAATCATCATAAATCCTTGTAATTAATACTTTTGGATTGGGAAAATATTTTTGAGGCTATAAAACATAGGGTGACATTCTCAACTATGTTTTTCTAGCCAGGAAAGATTCGAAAATGATTGAGTAAGATAATTCATATATTTTCCTCAACAAGTTTTTATACCACTGGTTCTCTATAGTCAGTGTGTCAGACTTTTACGGACTTGAATGATCCCATAAGGGAGGAACTTGTGCATAATATCTTCATGGCCATGTTTCTTAAAGATACCAACCAAGTAACTCCTTCTCAAGGGGATTCTTGTGCTTTCCTTTCATTGGAAATGTTGGTACTGTCCCTTTGATGGCCACTTTAAACATTCCTAGGTTGAATGTGGGAATATCGGTTTGCTTGGGCACCATTCCAAATGTCCCTAATTCTCTTGATTCTTCTTAGTTAATCACCTTATGTCATGGGAATCATGTTGATGTTCCTTCGTCAGAAAAGTCTTCTCCGCCTCCTTTTTCCTTCTTTGGTGAAAGTCTAGCTACTAGTAACTGGAAGTCTAAACAAAATAAAAAGAGGAAGAATAGGAAGAAGAAATCACCAACCTCTATGAGTCATGTTGGAGATAGGTCGAAAACCTCTGCAATTCATGTTGAATACCATCACCCATCCTCTGCAAGTCATGCTGGGAGAAAGCACTCGGTCGATGTGAGTCATGTTGGGAGCACAAATCTAGTCACTACTAGTCATACTGGAAATAGGTTTGTAGCCTCTGTGAGTAATGTTATCGACCAATCACCAACCTCTGCAAGTCATGTTGGATATGTGAAACCAACCACTGCAAGTCATGCTGGGGGAACGAGTCTCATCAATGTGAGTAATAAGAGTAATATGTTAATAACCTCTGCTTTTCAGGTTGAGGGCAAGCAACCAACCACTACTAGTCATGCTGGGGGAATTGATTATGTTGAGAAACCTATAAGGATAGGATGTAAACCTAAGTTCTCTTGTAATATTTGCAAGGGATATCACCTTACTCATCTATGCCATGGAATTCCATAGGTACAAATATTGTGGTCCATTTCTAGAAGATCTTCTGATTCTGAGTCTTCTTTGGTTTCCCAACAATTTATTCAGACTTTGGTAGATGAAATGATCTAAACGAGGAAATATTCAACTCGTCCCACTTCTCTTTTGGGGGTTGATGCCCCTTCAGAACATGTTGTCTTATAGTCGATTCAACTAGTGGTTGAGAAAGTGGTCATGTTGATGCAATCTATGGCTGATCCCACTCCTCTTTTGGGGGTTGATGCACCTTCATACCCTGTTGTCGCACAGTCTATTCAACTAGTGGTAGAGAAAGTGCCCGTGTCGATGCAATATTCGGTCGATCCCACTCCTATTTTTGGGGGTGATGCACCTTTAGACCATGTTGTCTCATAGTCTATTTATCCACTGGTTGATAAATTGGTTGTGTCGATGAAATTTTTAGCCGATTCCACTCTTCTTATGAGGATTGATGTGTCTACTGACTATGTTTTTAGAATTTCTAGTTTAGAACCTTTAGGACAAGGGGAAATTATGTTCACTTCGAGCACACCCCCTCCAAGTTCTAAGATGGTTTCCTTTTATTAGAATGAACTTGTTGAGCCTCCCCTTCCTTATTTTTCTCCCTTTCAAATAAGGGTTGAAGTTAATTCAAAAACAAATTACCGATGTATTGTGGATGAAGGAGCCTCCACAATTTTTTTATCCTCCTCAGCTTGGAAAGGTTTGGGTTCTCTTGAGATTGTGTCTTCTTTGCATGAGCCGTTCGATTTTGAAAGATATCTTAGTGAATAATTGGTGATTCTTTCTCAGTTTCCTATCTCATTAGGTGGGAAGATTGTCCTTGTCAATGTTGAAGTGGTGCAAGGCTCATTAGATTTGAATATGTTTCTCGGGTGTGATTATGTATATGATATGAATGTTGTGGTTTCTACGCTCTTCTAGGTGATGCATTTTCCTCACAATAGAAGCATTGTTACTATCGACCAACTGGCATATGACAATCACCATCCTAATTCGGTGTTAGTTCAAGTTGCCCCTTTGTATGTTCCTAGTGTTCATGTAGACTCTACCCCACCACAGATAAATTATGTAGCATATTATCCTCAATGTTCAATTGCTTCTATGCAGGAACCTATGAAATCATGTTTTCCTTCTCGAGACATGGTCTCAACAATTGATCAATTTTTTTATCCAATGGGGGCATGGGAGCCCTTTCTTCCCCCTCTTGGTCTGAGGGATATTGTGTTTCCTTTCGATTCTAATCCCGTTGTTTGTATATCTTAAATACCTTGTGCTTGTGATTCTTTGTTGATAGACTCTGTCAGTCCTAGCTAGAACATCCATCTTCATATGGAATATGGTTAGTTTGATTCACCCTTTAGGACTGTCAACCCTCTTCATTCGTGTGATTTCTTGGATATTGAATTGCCTTCAAATGAGGTTATCCTTGAAGCCATGAGTATGGATTTTATACTGTGGGAAGACTTACACCATTTTTTTTGTTTTCTTCCCTTTTGGGAGACTTTCAAGGTTGACTATCAAAGAGACTCTTGGTCAGAGCCTAGAAGCATGTTCTACCTGAACCATTACCATGCATGAGTTGTAAGGTTGTGTGGTTCCATGTGCCATATTTTATAGTCTAGGTTTGTTGTTTTCAAGTTTTGTATTCAATAGCACCTCTGATTTTCCAAAGTTTCTATATATATCAGATATATTAACCTCTGGATGAGTGTTATTGGCCTTATATGTAGGATCTTGGAAACATTTCTCTTTGACATTTTTTTCATCGTATCGATCCATTCTGATAGGTATTGATCTTGAAACTGGCATATAGGTTAGGTTTTTCCCTACTTTCATTTTGTCATTATCCATTTCCTAGTTCATTTGTCCTTAGGATCAACACCAATGAATTGCGACACTAACCATCCTTACTGATAAGTGTGTCGTACTTTATGTGGTAGAGCCTTCCTTCCATGGGAATCCTAGTAAGATCATTATTTTCTATTTGGTGCCCATGTTGAAGTACTTCATATGCACGAGAGTCATTTTAGTCCCACCATGACTTTGTGTTGAAGCCTCATCCTTCTTCTTCATCATTTTTCTAGCCTATACCCATGAGACTCCCCTAGAGAATAGTTTGTCTTCTTTCAAGCTCACTTAAACCATGAAAGTGACATTTGAAAAGAGAGTGTTTATCCTTTTTGGCCTCACTTAGGTTACATACGAAAAGGAGCCCCCTTGGAGTCTCCTTTAAGCTCTTTTCATACTCCCTAAAATTGAAAATATTGTCGAGTGATATTGTTGCCTTTCACGCTTGTCGAAGTGAAATTTGAATGAACATTTGTTTGGTGACAGTTTACCTCTTTTTTGGTCCAGATAGCTAATTTTACAAAAAAGGTATGCCCTAGGAGCTACGGTTCACTAGGAGAGTATTCTCAGGTGTTAGTTTAACCTTTTTTGGGCATGAGGGACTAAATTTGTGAAAAAGGGTCATTTTCCCTGGTTTTGGTTTATCAGTTTTTCGGCCTTGGAGATTATTTACAAAAAAAAAAACCCTGGAGTCTTCTTTAATTCCTTTTTAGACTCTTTAAATGGGAAAAGATCATCGAGTGACCTTGTTTCTTTCATGCTCCATAATTGGTCTAGAAAGAACATCTATTTGGCATAAGTTTACCCCTTTTCCGGCCAATAGATTAACCAAGAAAAAGGTATGCCTCAGGAGACACGTCTCACCAGTAGAGTATTACCAAGTATTGTTTTGTTCTTTTTCAGGCTTGGGGGACTAAATTTACAAAAAATACCACCTTGGAGTCTTCTTTTACTGTTTTTTTGGACTCTCTAAATGTGAAAAACCATCGAGCATACCTTCTCTGGGATCGTAAAAATTTAAATTGAAGGAGTCTCATTGTGTCAATATGTAATCGCATTGCATGTCTCACTCTTGCATCTTTGGCCTAGTGCCAACTCTATTTTGTTGTTATTGAACTTTTAGAGCATTCCTTAGGTGTAGGCCTTACAACATTTTTTCCTTTGTGATCTAACACCTTGACCCATGGAGGATTTTTTTTTAGTGTCCCTATCCTACACATGTCTCCTTGCACTGAGCATAAATATGTTCCATGTGCTTGGAACTAGTTTTCTTGCCCATGACACTCGTTCCTCCTTTGTAATGTAGATTTCTTTTATTCTTTTTCAAGCTTGTTAAATATATGAAAAAGAAAAAACAAATTAAATATTTCGAAAAAGAGGGGATGGGACACATTATCTTTTACTAGCAACAATCTAGTCACCCTTGGACAAAGCACATCCTTTAGTTTGTTCTGCAAGCATTGGGATTTAGTATGATCTTAGGAAGTTGTTCCTGTTACATAGAGTTGTGTCCTCCTCCATTTGGTTACTCTTCCAAACATATGGAGAGTTTTTGGTGCCTCATGTGCCACAGACTTATGTCACTAACATGCTTCCTGAGTCTTTTCATATGTCATGCTCTTGCCAAGGGAAAGTCTTACAACTTGAGTCATCCATTTTGTGATAAGCCTCTTGAACTTCATGAGTCGGTCATCTTGAGATTCATGTCAAGTCCACATTCAGAATCAATGAAGTTATGTTCCTGATGTTTGAGATCCTCTAGTATTTTTGCGACAGCTTATCGAAGACCTCAGGGTAGTGAGTCTTACACTCCTATTATACTCCTATTTGAGTTTTGAAGATCTTGAATATATTGCTCGAGTCATGAAGATATCATCTCTAGCTATATGCATTGATTCCTCTTGAAGATTCATATGACATTGTATTTGTATATCTCTTGATGATTTTGAGATGTAGATCCACTGTGTATTATTCAAGGCTATGATTTTTATTGGCATACATATTATTCATGTAGCCATGATTACTATATATGACAAGGATTTGCAGTGTACTTGATTGGCATCCATGCTTAGTTTGTCACGAGCAAGGGTATGACCACCTCGGTGATTATTATTATTATTTTGTAGATGACACGCTCATGAATAATTTTTTGGTCTCACTTGAATCAGTGCCTTCCCAATTTATCAAAGATTTTGTAATGTATTTTGGGCATCAATTGCTCTTCTGAACTCACACATTAGGGGGAATCTATTATAGTAAAAAATGTGCAAGGTACCAAGTCTATTATATTAGCATAAAATAGAAAAAATGAAGATAACAACACTAATATAGAAACATAATATGGAAATACTGTAGAGATAACAATGGAACAACAAATTATATGGAACCACAACACCAGAATTATACCTTTATTGATAGGAAACAATGTTCACTTGCCTCTTTGAGGGGGAAACCTTCAGAAGAGAAGAGCTCTATTACAATAATTCTTTAATACAAAACTTCTCATACCCTCTACTCCTATTTATACTAAATCTATATATTCAAAAGAACAATCTAGAGGAAGATCCTTCTAGAAGCGGAAGCTTCTATTAGGTGTTCTTACATTTGAATTATTCCTCCTTATTGCTAGGCCTTATTAATATTGACCTTTATTAATGGAAATATATTATTCTACCTACTTGAGGGATTAGGGAGGTTAGGTCCCTAACATGCCCTCCCCCTTAAAATCATCCTTGTCCTCAAGGATGGAGATGAGGAAATTGTTGCAGAATGGTAGCTGGCTCCCAGGTGGCATCTATTGGAATTGTATCTCTCCACTAGACTAACACTTCCTCGATGGTGTGATGACAAAGATGACACTCATGTTGGTTGAAAATTGTTTGTGGTTGCAACCAGATATATCCTTTTTCATCCAACTCGAGAAGGTTGGTTTGAGTTTGGAACTTAGTTCCAATCACCTTATTTAAACATGAGACATGAAAACTAGAATGGAGCTTAGAAGGATTGGGAAAAGATAACTGATAGGCCACCCGTACCACATGCTTGAGAATTTAATAAGGACCATAACATTTGGATGCCATTTTCTGAAAATGTTTGGCCTTGAGTGAAGTTTTATTATAAGGTTGTAGTCAAAGAAATACCTAGTCTCCTTCAACAAATTGACATTCTGAGTGACCTTGATCCGCTTGTTGCTTCATGCGATTCTGAGCCATATGTTGGCCCTTGACCAATTTTTGGGGAGATACTTGGTCAAGTTGAACTATTTTGGGACTTCAATAACCTGTCGAAGATGGAGTGCAAGAAGAAGAAGAGATCATGGGATCTCAACCCCTTTTTTGGATTTGAGAATATTTAATGGGAATGGGATGTGGACCCATGGGTTTACCCATGTTTAGGCATATTTTGTAAAGTATAAATAGATTTCTAGGCAATGTAAGGGGAAATGGGAATCTATGTGATGTAAGGCCGATAAGCTAAGTGCTAAGTGCAAGTATGATTTGTAGATGCTCTGTGCATAGTGTGAGAAACTATAGAGCTAAGTGCAAGTGGTTGTAACAGAATGTGAAAGGATTTGTGCTAGACCTAGCTCGGAGAAGGAGGATCTGGCAAGGTGTGCGCAGATCTCCTGTCCTATGCAGAGTATGTTTTTTGTGTATTTGTGCATGTAGATGACTGATTGAAGCTAATAAATAAGAAGAGTTGGTGGATGTATCCCCAAGGTGGGGGTGAACCACGTAAATACTGTGTTATTCTGCTCTATGCGATGTTCTGATATATTTATGTGTTATATTCTAAGTGCTTAATATAGATAGATAGATAGATAACCTTATGATTTGTGTTGATGATGAATCAGGATGTTAGATTTGATATAGGTGAATGTTCTTAGTTATTGAATCTACTAGATCTGATCTAGTTCTTTATGTTAAGTGCTTAAATACATTAGATTAGGGTGAATGTTGTGATGCTCTGTTTTCTCTGCATAGTAGATATTGGTTAAAAAATCATGAACTAATGGTGCTAAATGCTATATTAAGTATTACAATCATAGATATGTGTCCCGGCTAAGGTTGTAGACACATGAGTCTTGCAAACACCCCATCCTCTACCTCCAGTGAGACTTCATCTGCTTCGCAGTTGTTACCGAAAGGGTTGGTAGTTATGGTTTTGTTGGTGCGTTGTTGTAGCATTGAACCCTGGGTATGCCCCTATGCCAACAAATGGTTCCATTTCCAGGACCCAAAACTATGATCGCTGAGAACTAAGGAAGAAGAAGATTTGTGCAAAGATCTGACCTGAAATTGTGAAAGCTCTGTGCGTAGATATGTTTATCTAGTGTGCAGTACTCTACCTAGTTTGACAAGCTCTGTGCTAAGGAAAAGAAGTTTGATCTGAAGAAAATAGGTAAGATCTGAAATATTTATGCTTAGAGAAAGGAAAAAGTGAGACTTTTTTATTAAAAGAGGCAAGATCTAAAAGCTTTGTGCTCTTATAAAGGTAAGAATATTGAAAAGTTCTAGATCTAAAAGCTTTGTGCTCTATAGAAGTTCGATAAGTGGAAATTTTTGTTTCGATAGTATGGATCTAGGTATGTTTGATAGATATTATCCTAGCTTGAAAAATAGGGTATTAATAGATGAAAGAAGATTTGATATAAGTAGATCTGATAAGAATAATGAAAAATATGTTATACCTATACATAGAAATAATGTTTGGACTAACAAGTGTATGAGGACCCTAGAAAGAAATGTTTGTAGGTTAGCTACCATGATCCTAGCGTGTAGTATGGGAAAGGTTGGGGGTCATTTAAAAGAAAGAGAGGATTAACCCTTTGTTACAGTTGCATAAAATCGGGACATATTGCTAAGGAATTCCCTGGGAGAAGACCTAGTTGTCTTTGTTGTAAAGCTATGAACCATGAAGTATTGGATTGCCCTAGAATGATTGCTAATCTTGAAGAAATGAACATGAGACAAGAAAACCTTAAGGGAGGTCCATAAACTAAGATTATGACAGAATCCCAGAAATAATCAGAGAAAGCATTGCTACAGATGAAAGAAACCCTGAATGACCACCGACATGTCAGATTATCAGATATCTTCAAAGAAAAAGAATGCCTTGAAGAAAGAATAGGAGACTTCAACATTGATTGTTTTCTATATGAGGAAACACAGGTGAATATCATGACAGAGAGAAATTGGGAAGCTATAGGGAGTCCTACTATGATTCTTTCATTAGGAGGGATAGGACTATTCAAGGGAAAGCATATAAACTTATGTGGAAAGCTCACCCAGATACCTATGAATGCCAATGGAACTTCGACAGAGGAATATTTTGAGATTATTAGATTTATTGAGAATAGTGCCCCATTTACCATGCTATTATGAAAACCTTGGATTGCAAGAGATCAGGGCAGAAGGAAAGAAGAAGAAGGATTTTTAAGGAAGAAGAAGCAAGAGTTAAAATAATTCATGACTAGAAGGATCACACACTTGATTGAAGAACACAAGAACAGATCGAAGCTATTTATCACAAGAGACTCAGATGTCAAAGTTGCAAGAACACTAGAATGCCCATAGAAGATTGAAGTACCTATTCCAGATAAAGAAGAAGGAACACTCTCGAATATTAGGAAAGAATCTCAACAATACGAAGTAACTATGCTAAAAGAAGATACGAATCAGAATGGAAAAGGGCATGCTAAGACGAAGCTCATTGGGAAGAAGGTTAGAAATCTAAGTAAGAAGAGAGCTGAGATCAAAAAATTGTAGAAGGTTCTAGAAGGAACCTCGTAGAAGAAAATTTTCACAATTGGAGCTTCGTCGGGATATCAGAACAGTGACACATGGCACTTCACCATGACGAAGCAATATAGATGTTGGGGACATTATAACCATTAGACCAATGCTCTAAATGGGTAGAAATACATTTATGGATAGACAACTCAACATCCGACCATTGGGACCGTGCCATAATGGATAAAACATAGTTAATGAAGGCTTCATACCCATTGCAGGTGACCCATTGTCGAGTTACCTATTTATCCCGTTGTGCCATGCACTGAGAAAATTTTTTCCAATCGTGAATTGGATCTCATAGACTTGTTGATTTTACACGGTGGTCATTGCATTATTTCCCTCTATCCTATTGCAGTATCTAAGTTACCCTCCAAACCCAAGATTGTTATTCCCGAGCGTGTATGTCAGACGAGTTGAGCATTGTAGAAAAAGTTGTTGAAGAAATTTTGATTGACCTCATGACTGAAAGAGTCATGTCGATGTCTACAGGTGTACAAGAATCATCAATGAGAGGACTACCAACCTCTTTGTCCACTGCTCACGGAGCCGGACCATCCTCGCCATCAGATGAAAAGTGAACCAAGCACATGGATGATCTAACGAATGCCAAATTGATCTCAAGTGTATTAACCCCCTATATTCCACCTTTGAGCAGCACAGTAAATCTAGACAGTGTGCCCAAATATTTTGAATACACCTTGGTTACGACATACATCCCGAAGTGGATACGCACAGTTTGAGCAGACCAAGATAAGATTGCAGTGTTGAAGTTTAGCAACTTCAACCTTGGAGATCGCAAAGTCTATAACATGCTCACCCCACATAAGTACCTGAATATAACTAAGGGGAATAATTTGAAGATAATCCCTTAGTTGTAGACTATAAACATCGTACAGTCCACCCTGCTGAACGTCATGAATATTCCTCACTTCAGACGACACCAGGAGGTGAATGAATATGTCAAGTTACTGTTGTCTTGTTACCATGGCAGTTATTTGTGGATAAATCATCATATAATAGTTGATCCAACACTGATCAATCGGATCATGGGATTGAGTATGCAAGGACCTGATCCACAGGATTTTTACCCCGGAAAAGCCATGGATCGCTCTCTAGCACAGAGGATCAAGGACACTTATGGAGATGTCGAGAAGGGAATGTGAGGCTACAAGGTATATTTTATATAGAGTGGCACAGTGTGCCTCTCCTATCAATTGATTGCAGGGAAGTAAGTACGAAATAAATGACCCACCCAAGTCACTGGTTTTGTAGTTGACCTCACAAGGAAGTGCATAGAAGGCCTTCAGATGAACTGGGTGAAGTACCTAGTGAACCAGTTGGAACTTGACTGTAGAGAAGAACAAGATCAATGATACGAATTTCATTTCATCTAAATATTGATCCTTATATATTTTATTTCCTGGGAGATGTCGGAAGGTATGACCTTCACAGAAATCGATCCTTTTGAACCATTGGCCATGAAGTTCAGTACATTGTGGTACTCAAATGACATGAATAAATAGTGGCAGTGAAATTTTGTTTTCCATATGTACTACAATCATCTAAAGATATCCATACAGTCGGAGCCTCGCATGAATCCGAAAAATATACACCGGTTCTGACCTTTGATGAAGTTCAACATGGATCAACATTTTATTTACATCACATTGCATGTCGACGAACACAAGCAACAACTTCAATCCTACTACAAGCTGACGGAGGAGGACTTGGAGGAGATCACAAAGGACTGGTCGGCAGACCTCCTTATTCCAGTAGACCCTGCGGAGATATCTGACATCAACATCCTAGAAACTACACAGGATACACCCAGACCTAGTAGAACAAAGAAGACTAAAGAGGTCCAATAGATAGACAACGCATCCGTAAAAAATTCTTCCATGTCACCAGAGCAAGGAGGTGATGGTGAAGAGTTAGATGACAAAGAGGTTGAACATAAGCAAGGAGATGAGGTTGACCCCTTGAAGAAGAGGAAAGGTTCACCTCTGAAACCTTCCTCCTGAAAGAAATTGAAGGCCACCATGACCAAGATGCAAACCATCCTCACCTTTGATGAATTCGGCTTCCTCATAGAATCCCTGCAAGATGATTTGCTGGAAATAGCAGAGAAACAAGAAGCAAATAAAGAAGAGATGTATGATCAAATTGAGACTGAACTCCGAGGGGTACAATAGGCCCTACAGTCCAATCATGCAGTATCTACTATGTTGGGAGAGCCAGAATTGGGAGATGACCCAACTCAACTCCACCGCCTAGACGATACAGTTGAAGCTCACCTTCGACGAGCACCGGAAGTCACCCAGGATTTGACACAATTACAAGGAGTACTCTAGAGAAATGCAGTGCTACAGAACAAGAAAAGGTTTCTCTCCAAGTGAAGTTTGATGAAGAAAAAACACAACTATAACAAGAAAAGGAACAGTTGCTCATGGAGCAACGTGAAGTAAAATAAGCGGTCAGTAGAGAAATTCGCTCTATGACAGTCATATAAATCAAGGCAGAAGAGCGATTTTCATAGTAGGTGAACCAGCTCATAGAGGCCATTCAAAAACTACAACAATGCATAGCATATTTGGAGCTACACACTGTACCTGAGAGCCCACAAGATGTAAAATACCAAAGAGAAGAAACCACCCGGAGCACAGTTGAAAGGCTAAAGGATATTACCCTGGAATGTAAGAAACTTATTGATCACAGTGCCAAAACCTATGAACAACTCATGAAGAACCTAGAATTGAAGGCACTAGAGTCACAACTCCAAGATGTGAAGTATCAAGCCGAAAATACATAGGCACAGCTGAAGTCCCTTTCAGCTGTGGAAATAATGAAGCACTCCCAAGAGCAGGAGACCACCCAAAAGCAAATCCATATTATCCAGAGCAGAGTTATCGAAGTAACTCAGAGGCTCCAACCCGTACAAGACAAGGCCTATCAAGTGTTTACAAAGTTAGAAGGTCTAGGAATAGAGCTAGAGTAGGTTGCCACTACAGCTGAACAATGTCTAGAAGGACCTATCAATGATGCAGTCATCCAAGAGTTCGTTGAACATGAGACTTTATCAAAATAGAAATTCGAAGCCGCTCAAGCCAAGCTTGAGGCATTCGAAGCAAAACTAGTCATACCAGAGTGACTCGGGACGAGTCATAGGTGAGTGTTGGGGGCCTGTTGGCCCTTGAACACATTTTGGGGAGATCCTTGGTCAAGTTGACCTATTTTTAGACTTCGATAGTCTATCAAATATGGATCACAATACAAAGCAGACATCGTGGGAGCTCGACTCATTTTTGGGTCCTTTTTTGGATTTGGGAATATGTAATGGGAATGGGATGTCGACCCATGGGTTTACCCATGTTTAGGCCTATTTTGTAAAGTATAAATAGATGTCTAGGCAATGTAAGGGGAAATGGGCATCTATGCGATGTAAGGCTGATAAGCTAAGTGCTAAGTGCAAGTATGATTTGTATATGCTTTGTGCATAGTGTGAGAAACTGTAGAGCTAAGTGCAAGTTGTTGTAACAGACTGTGAAAGGATTTGTGCTAAACCTAGCTCAGGGAAGGAGGATCAGGAGAGGTGCGTGAAGATCTCTAGTCCTATGCGGAGTAGGGTTTTTGTGGCTTTGGCCATGTATATGACTGATTGAAGATAATAAATAAGAAGAGTTGGTGGACATAGCCCCAAGTTGGGGGTGAACCATGTAAATACTTTGTTATTCTGCTCTGTGCGATGTTCTAATATATTTATGTGTTATTTTCTAAGTGCTTGATATAGATAGATAGATAGATCTGCTTATGCTTTGTGCTTATGATGAATCAAGATGTTATATCTGATATAGGTGAATGTGCTTAGTGCTTGAATCTGCCAGATCTGATCCAGTTCTTTATGCTAAGTTATTAAATACATTAGATCAGGGTGAATGTTGCGATGATCTATTTTCTCTATGGAGTAGATATTCGTTAAACAATGATGAACTAACAGTGCTAAGTGGTCTATTAAGTATTAAAATCACATATATGTGTCCCAGCTAAGGTTGTAGACACCTGAGTCCTGCAACCACTTCTGCCTCTACCTCGGGTGAGACTTCATCTGCTTCGCAGATGTTACCGAAAGGGCTAGTATTTAGGGTTTTGTTGGTGCATTGTTGTAGCATTGAACCCTGGGTCTGCCCCTGTTCCAGCACCATGACCAAATTACCTTTGAGGGTACATAGAATAACCTCTCGAACTATAAGAGTTTGTTCAACCACCTGTACCTTCAAGACACCCAGCATGTAGGAGATAACGAAAGGTGGATTTTGTCCATATACTTCTTCAAAAGGATTCATGCAATTACTTGTATGGTAAGAAGCGTTGTACCACCATTCAGTTAATGGTAACCATTGAGCCCATTGATTTTTCCTTTTAGAGGAAAAACACCTCAAATATGTCTCCAAACACTTGTTAACAAATTCAGTTTGACCATCAGTCTGGGATGATAGGCGAAGTTGAGATGCAACTAGGTGCCTTGTACCCTAAACAATTCTTACCAAACATTGTTTGTGAAAGTGAGATCTTGATAAAAAACAATAGAATGAGGCATGCCATGAAGCTTGAAGACATGATTCATGAAACATTGAGCCATAGGGGATCTGGTAAATGGCTGTTGAAGAGCACATAAATGAGCATAGTTGGAAAGACAATCAATGACCACCATGATGACTGAATTATTTTCTGA
Organism: Picea engelmannii; assembly: GCA_009831015.1. NCBI lineage: Eukaryota > Viridiplantae > Streptophyta > Pinopsida > Pinales > Pinaceae > Picea > Picea engelmannii. Next base: position 651,495 of record ML788628.1, read on the forward strand.
TTTAGGTAATCCCACAATAAAATACATAGAGATGTTCCTCCAAATAGTGGTTGGAATTAGAAGTGGTTGTAGTGTGCCAGGAGCTCTGATTGTTTGACCTTTTTTGCATTGACAAAAGTCGCATTTTGCCACACCAGTGTGAACGTCCATTTTCATAACATCCTAGATAAAAGAATGTTTGACCCAGTCATAGTTTTTGGTAAACCCTAAGTTCCCAATTATGGGTGTAGCATGAAGATTAGAAATCATCGTGGATTTAATTTATGACTGTTTACTTAAATACAAATGGCCTTTGTAGTGAAGCTTATCATTGTGCTAAGAGTACCCTGTTGAAACTGGAGAGTTGGCTTGCAATTTTTGGATAAGATGTAAAATTTTAAGATCTTGAAGCCATTCCTGATGAACAACTTGGAGCCAATATGGTACAATGAATAAGAGGGAGAAAAGGGACCCTTCATCTTCATATTTTCGTGAAAGAGAGTCAGCAGCCACATTTTCTTTTCCTTTCTTGTAAATGATCTCATAATCACATCCAAAGAGTTTGGTCACCTATTTTTGTTGCTCCAGGGAGGAAGGTTGTTGCTCCAGAAAATATTTGATCCTTTGATGATTTTTCTTAATTTGGAAATGTTTCCCCAAGAGATAAAGACACCAGAGATCCATGGCATGTAAAATATCCAAAATTTATTTTTCATAGATTGATTGACCCAAATGGCATTCTGACAATAAAGGACAAAGGTATTCCCTCTTGCATAAGGACTGCTCCAATTCCTCTCCCAAAGGCATCACATTCCAAGACAAAGGTGTTTGTGAAATCAGGAAGTGCCAAGACCGTAGTAGTGCACATAGTCACCTTCAAGGCTTGAAAGGCCTAATCAGCTACAAGAGTCCAAGTGAAATAATTATTTTTAAGAAGAGTAGTGAGAGTTGTAGCAATCTTTCCATAATTCTAAACAAACTTGCGATAATAATTTGTTAAATCCAGAAAACCACACAATATTTGGATAGTCTTGGAGCAAGGCCAATCTTGCATTGCTTCAATCTTCTTAGGATCCACATGAACACCAGGGTTTCCAACAATATGACCCAAGTACTCGACTTTTGAGGCGCCAAAGGCACATTTAGAGTTTTTGAGGAAATGTTGGTGCTGAGAGAGTATATGGAGAATTTGATCCAGATGGGCAATATGGGATTGCCAAGTTTTACTATAGATGAGAATATCATAAAATAAAACTAAGAAAAAATGATGTAGAAAAGGACAAAAGACATGATTCATGAGGATTTGGAAGGTGGAGGGGGAATTACATAGGCCAAAGGGAATGACCAAGAACTCATAGTGACCCTCATGAGTTCAAAAGGTAGTATTGGGGATGTCAGCTTCTTGCATACGTATCTGGTGGTAACCAGAACGCAGATCAATTTTAGTGAAGTATTGAGCACCACTCAACTCATCCAAGATATCATAAATGACAGGAATGGGAAACTTTTCCTTCATGGTGAGTTTATTGAGGGCATGAAAGTTAGGACACATGAATTAGGTAACTTATTTCTTGAGTACCATGACCACATGAGAAGAATAAGGTTTGTTACTGGGGTGGATAACACCCTCTTGGAGCAATTCCTGCACTATTTTCTCAATTTCATTCTTCTGGGAAAATGGATGACGATAAGAGTGAACATTGGGAGGAAGATTTCCAGGAAAAAGGGGGATGGAATGATCATGAACACCATGAGAAGGAAGAAGTCCCTGAGGAGTGGAAAATATAGCTTGATGTTTGGAGAGGATAGCTTGGAGGTCAGGATACACAAAGGGTGTCTCAATCGCTTGAATGGAATGGAGTTGAGAAATAATATTGGAGTGGTATTTCTTGAGGATATTTTCTATGCGATGGGAACTGATGATCTCAGGAGAACCAGTTGTGAGACCTTGGAATTGATACCTTTGTCCCTTTTTTTGGAATTACATGCTTAATTACTTAAAATCCATAAGAATGGGACCCAAAGTGTGTAACCATTCAACACCTAGCACAATCTCACAACCTCCCATGTCAATGGAAAACATATCATATTTTACGTGGTAATTTCCAATTTGAATATGTACATTTTCACAATGTCGACCACACTTCATGGACCCACCATTGGCTGTCATGATTTGAAAATTAATGACAACACTAATATAGCAATTGGTTTCCTAGGCAATGCGACGATGAATATAATTGTGGGTGCTACCACTATCAACAAGGATGATGACCTTCCTATGCTTAATATAGCCAGTGATATTGAGGGTTAGTGGAGTAGAGACACTACTGAGGAAATTCAAGGAGATGAGTGGGTAAACTTTAGGTGGGTTAGTGGGCTCCTGGGTAGCATCAGGAAGGGAAGGCTCTTCAATAAGGGGAACTGTCACATCTTCAGAAATGGACATAAAAAATTTTTGTTCGATACACTTGTGCCCCAGAAAATATTTTTCATCACAATTATAGAAAATACCCTTCAGTTGGAATTCATCCATTTAATCCCTAATTAATTTTTGGACCTTTAGGGGAGTGACATGGGGGTTAGGATTAGTGGG
>ML788628.1:654127-679765 GCA_009831015.1 Picea engelmannii
TAGTAGCTTCCAACCAAGGCTAAGGGTAGGCTATGAGAACCTAGGATCATATTTCATCCTTTATTCCATTGATAAACCATTCACATAAGAACACATCTGACATGCCCTCAGTTCGAAAGGCCAGATGTTCAAAAGTAGTTATAAAGTCTTCCACCATGTATGATTATATCAACTTGGTCAAATGACCAAGATAGTGGGTATCAATGTCAGAGAGGTCATAGAGATTTGCAACAAACGGGGTGCATGGAATATGCCCCTGACATGAATTTTTACACAATTTCCACCATTACCATCGTTCAGGATCTAGATAGAGTAAATCATAGCGAAGTTTGGCCAACTCATCAGTAATACCATGTAGATAAAAATAATACTCCATTTGAGTGACCCAACCCATGGGATTGGAGCCATCAAATTTATTGACCTCAACGTGGGGAAGACGGGGGTCATGATGAAAGAAGTTGGATTGAATATGCATAGAATGAGAGGAATCAACAACATCTGTTTGGTCTGAGGAGGAAGGACTTGTAGTGCGATTCAACACCTAGTTGACAGTAGACTTGAGGGTGTTAAATTGGTTCATGAATTTGGCCTCCATGGTGTCAAATTTGTGTTGGACTTGGGTCTCAAATTGTTTCAAGTGGGAATTGGGAGAACCAATCTCATATGTCACTTGTTTTATGTATTCCTTGGCTTGATTGATGGAAGATTGTAGGTCTTGGTTGCGAGTGTTGGCCATTTGGAGAGAGGGAGTGTGGGTAAGGGAAAATGGGTGGGTGGGACCACAGAAAAGGACTTATAAGTGATAGGTACCACATTGATTAGGGCGAGAAGGGGAATACAATGGGATAGAAGAAAAAATAGGAAATTTGGGAAGGGGTTGGATCCACTGAAAAAAAAAGGCTTAAAAATGAAAGGTGCGACTGAGATCAGGGCAAAAAGGGGAATCCAATGGGATATATCCAAAAAAAGTGTGCTGGTAGGACCACTATACTACTATGTTGAAATGCCCAAATTCTTAACAGGAAGAAATATATAGTAATTTTGCAACTAGAATGTAGGAGGCACAATTGCGCATAAATAGATATTTTTTGTTCTGTTTTTGTTTCCTTCCCAAGGGTTAGGGTATTCAAGGGTTCTACAGACAAGGGTTTTCCCTGTGTTATATCTCTCTGATATACATGCGAGGTCCAACAATAGTGCTCATCCCAATATCTCAGGGAAGCAACTAAGGAGGCTAGATCATTCCCTTAGTCATACTACCTAACTACCCAGGTACTAGAGAGTATCTTCCTGAGTTTTGTTCTTGGTGGAACTATAACAGTCAGGTGTCCAATCGGTTTATCTATAGAGGGCTTCAGGAGATCTAGTTCGATTTGTATATAGGTGTTGTCAGATGTGGTACCACTTGAAGGGGTACCAAGAGGGGTTACAAGGGTGACCAACATATGTGCACTTAAGTACCACTTATATTTCCTATGTGTATTACTCCCCGACCATGGGTTTATGTGTGTAACGAGACATCTTTGTAGTTGTAATATGTTGGAATACATATTTACCCTGAAAAAATTAACCCACAATTTTCTACCGAGGAAAGTGCTCTGATACCACTTGTAAGGTACCAGGTCTATTATATTAGAAGAAAAGAGAAATAATGCAAATAATAACACCAAGATAGAAACATAATACAAAAATATTGCATAGATAACAACGGAACAACAAATTATACGAAACCACAACACCATAATTATACCTTTATCAATAGGAAACAATGTTCACTTTCCTCTTCGAGGGGGAAACCTCCAGTAGAGTAGAGCTCTATTACAATAATTCTTCAATCAATACAAAACTTCTCATACCCTCTACTCCTATTTATACTAAATCTATCTATCCAAAAGAACAATCTAGAGGAAGATCCTTCTAGAAGCAGAAGCTTCTATTAGGTATTCCTACATTTGACGTATTCCTCCTTATTTCTAGGCCTTATTAATATTGAACTTTATTACATGGAAATATATTATTCTACCCACTTTAGGGGTTAGGGAGGTTAGTTCCCTAATAAAATTCTATGGCTATGCATTTTTTACATTGGTTTGCTCATTTACACATTTTCCAACCACTTTTGTTGATTTTCCCACTTTCCGACAGAGTTTACGGGCTATTTTGGGTTGCACAACCATTTTATCTCATGTATCCCTTTTAACAGTTACCGAATAACCATCATTTCTCCATATAAAAAGGGCCCTAGGGGGGTCATTTTAACATATGAAAGAAGAGGCAAGTGAACTCTGCCAAAGTTTCTCCCTTTCATTCCAAGCCTTTGCATCATGTTCTGAGTTTTCATCCTCAACATTACCAATCATTCATCCTCCTTATACAATCCATCCACTTCCTTCTATTGGCGTGTTAGTTATGAGGATATCATTTTTTGATTGGTGCACTTGGAGTCTAATTAGAGCAACCCAAGTGAGGTTCGTGGAGCAATGTCAGCAAGATTAAGGTTGTATCTTATCATCTTGTTTTCAATAAAAGAGAATTTTCTTGTCCCAAATATATGTTTCTTCATGTTTATGTTTCTAAATTGAATTCATGAATATTTAGGCCTTTAAATGATCTTTGTGATTATGAATATATTTTTAAATATTTTTCCTTGAGGTTGTTTTAGGCCAGCACTAAGAGGAGGCATGCAATCCAGTAGCGAACAACGAGAGGAAAAGATCTACTACAAACAAAAGGACGTAAGGTGCATACCTTGATTTTACTTCCATTTATTTAATTTTCATTAGGTCTTGTTAGATTTGGGTGGATTGGGAGTATTTTTTTCTTTTAAGGTGTCATTTCTCTGCCTAGTCACTAGACCTTGATTAGGGGGATTTTTCCCCAAAGCATCCATATAATTTTGCAGGTCTTCAAAAAAAGTGTAAATGTGCATGTCTAGTTTGTGGTCCTAGGATGAAATCATGTCATTCAAGAAGTCTAGGAAAGAATGTATTTGACGAGTATAGGCACTTCCTCCCTAAGAACCATAGGTATCGAAATACAAAAAAACATATTTTCAATTAGAAAGAAGAGACTTGAATAAAACCACGAAGAATAACACCTCACCTATGGAAGTTGGAATATAATAGATTAAACTGCCAAGGTAAGCATTTAGTCTGTGTGTCTTCATATAGATTAATGTTTTACTATTTTAATTTATATCAAATTTTGTTTATTGTAATCTCATTAATTAATTTTCATAAATGTCGTAAAGGCATTAATGAGATTCCACAAGGAATGAAAAGTTACCTTGTACAATTCAATAGGTTTCCCTACTATGAGCACCTACAAATAATTCATTTGTTTGATACAATGCATATCAGGAAGAATGTAACATAAACATTGTGGAGAATTTTAGATGGAAGGAGTGAAAAATAAAAACTTGTCAAAATTTGTACTGACATTCAGGAAGCCAATCATGCACTGCAAAATGTGATTTATTCAAACAAAAATGGAGTACACCGAAATAGTCTTCCATAGTTATTTACAGAGCAGGAAATCAATGTTGTAAAAGAGATCATTCAGAAAATTGAATTTCTCACAGGGTTTGTTTTAAGCATAAAGAATATCTTAATGAATAAAGGCGAATTTGGCGAGGTGAAAACTCATGACTGGCATACCTTCATTAAGGTAATTTTTTTGGACGTATATTTATATATTGGTAATTAATATATGAATTTTTAGTATTATAATATGGTTATATTTTCCTAAAAATTAATGATCCCTTTGTTGTTACAGTATGTTCTACCTCTATCTCTACCTAATAGCTTTGACAACAATGTAAAACAAGTTATATATGATCTTGGAAAATGCATGAGGTAAGTATTAATGATTTATATGCAAAATCGTTGTTGCTCAAATTTCTTACATTTGTTATATACTTTCAATGTATATACGACATTTTTGTTGAAACCTATGATATGATTTGTTATATCATGTGTAGGTGGTTTTCATCTAAAGAAATCCATAAAGAAGATATAAAATATTTAAGTAGATAAATTCCTAGACTAATGTGAGAAATGAAAAAATATCCACCTCCGACATTTTTCAATGCACAAGAACACTAGATCGTACACCACGTTGAGGAGATTGAAACGTGTGGACCTGTACAGAAAAGGTCAATGTGGATGGTGGAGCGACACTTGAAGTCATTGAAGGCCTTTGTTAGAAAAAGAGAATGTCGTGAGGGATCTATGGTGGAGGGATCTATGGTATATCAATCCTTGGTGTATATTATTCAGTATCTTCCTAAATTAGTAGAAAAATCATGAAGGTGCCTTAGATTTCGGATCTCAATTCCATTAACAAATTTGAAGGGGAGGTCTTGATCGGTAAAGGTAGAATGAGGAAAGTGAAAGGTAATTAGCTAGTAGAGATCTATAATACTTTGCATTAATATTGATTTGTTTCTATATTGTACTTATTTAGTTTTATTTAGCTTCCATGATCAATTATTATTTAATATTTACTCTAATTACTATTTTTTATTCCTTTTTCATACAATTGGTCGAGAGTGGGATGCAATACATTTATACATTGCAAACAATCTTGTTTGGATGAAAGTATGGATAGATCGATGTAATATAAAATGTAATGGTAGGTTATCATGGGAAGAGGTGGCTACTTTGCTTAAAGAATCTCATTGTAATCAAGATACCAATCTTACTCAGAGGGAAATTGATTTAGCATATGGTTTAAAATATAAACATGCAAACACATTATCCACTCGTATCATGTCAATGGACAAAGTTGTAACATCTACAACTCTACCCATTGGCCTGTGGGAAAAATATTATCGAGCTCCCATGAGAAAAACATGAAATGTGTCTAAAATCAACAACTTTGTAGTCCATTTTTTTATAATACCTTCCTAAATCATTAGAGAATAAAAGGTTATATGACTGAATAATAATTAAATAAATAAACAGACATGTCAACATGTATAAGACTCTTGAAAGACTAAAGTGGAATACCTCAATGAGATTCTCTTGGTTTCGAGAAAAAAATCATTCTCTACTGAATAGGGCCAACCTAGTGAAAGTGGAAGCTCATTCCCCCCCCCCTCAATTCCCCGTACCCAATCTATCTACTAGAAAATAATTGAAAGTGGCATAGTATGATTCATGCATAGAAAGTAGCCAAACGGAATTTAAAAGTGAAAAAAAAGAAAGAATGTCTGTGGAGATATGTGGTTTTTTATATACAAAACATATAACATACATCCATAATAAGGTAGCAAAAAATAGTATATATTAATACATTTTATCATCAAAATATGTTTCCATTATACCTATTTATGATCATAATATATAAAATCACTTATTTTTCTATTTTTTCTGTTTTCAGAAATATATTGATTGGCTCATCCAAGTCTAGATCCGCTTCATTTGTTGGGCCCTCTCTTGGTGTTCATTCAATATGCATGCTCTGAAACATTGTATGTCTAGTGGGGTACTCTACACGATGTGTAGGCCACTACTGAGGGACCTCAACTACAATAACAAAAAGGGTTAAATTGATATGGTTAGTTATTATTCATAGAAGTAGTTCATTAATGAAAATATCATTACAAGGTTCTTTACTAGGCTGAGTATTCAATACCATTGATTCAGCTTCCATGTGTTCTTTCTCTCACCAAGGATTCTCATCTACATGCTCTTCCATCAAAACAATAAAATTTACATGTATTCCATCTGCAAGTAAATATTGATCATTTTATTAATCCATACTTCTGATTTTATAGCCACAATATCTTCATGGTTGGACTGCACACCACCATCATTGCGTTGCACTCCATCATCATTGTCGAGCTGCACACCACCATCATTGGGTCACACTCCACCATCATGGTTAGGTTGCACACCACCATCATCAGACTGCCCTCCACTATGATAGGGTTGTTGTCCACTACTAGCCTCATTATTGTTGTTTCTCTCTTTCTTAAAACATAAAGACACATTTATTTATGGTTGAAATCAATCATGAATAGATTTTACAAGTAATCAACAATTAAAGTTCATTGATTTTAATTACAATTTCATTCAAAGTGGCAAATTGTTTTTACCCCATGATTTTTTGGCGTTCAACCATGACTTGAAAGTCACACTTGAAACTAAGACGAAGGTTTTCTTCTGTGGTCGCAGTTTTGAATTGAGTCCCCTACATTACACAAGATCTCAAATTTGGCTTATTGGATGCAATTAAATAAAATTTGGATGATGATAGGAGTAATATGGTTTAATTATTTGGTACTTACAATTCATTCTTTTAGTTCCATGTAACCACCCTAGCCAAGTTTGTGTTTCCCATGTTTTTCTAGTCTTGCCTTAGTTTCTTTTGACATGTCTAGGAGCCTAGAAATTTTTTCCAATAGGTTGTATATTGCAATTTGTATATAGAACTAACAAAAAATCAGCATATTAAATTCAAAATATGATATACCCTCCTGGTCCAAGTGGTTTTTTTCCTTCTTTTCTCATTTTCTTATCCTTTGCATCCTCCAATAGATTCTTCCACTCAATATTGAGAATCATTGGAGGACGCTCATACCTAGGGTTTGTTTGGAAATGAACCCTATATTTGTCCCTCACCTATTTCAAATATGTATCAGCCAATGAGGTGACTCCAATTTTATTGAAGGAAACACTAAATAGGCCGACCAAGTGGTCAATAAGTTTCTTCTTCAAACTTGGATTCTGAGCATTCCACTTTGTGCATATGGTGGCCCTAAAAATATCTTGTTGAAAAAGTGTCATCAAACACATAATTTTATTAATAAGGAAAAAGTGATTACAATCTGAAGTGAGAACTCATAATCTCCTTAACCTCACTTGAACAAGGAGCTAGTTTATATAGCTCAACTCTAAACTCAAATCTAGGAGAACGACCAATCACATAATCACATGAGTACGATAGATGTCCTTTACATAGAAGCTAGGTGTCCTTATCCTAACAAACTAGAATAAACTAATTTTCTAAAAACATTTAATCTAGAAAATACTTAGACTATAGAACTTTAGGAGTATGAGGCTAACACTCCCCCCTTTAATCCAAAAGTTAACTTTTACAAATACCAAGTTCATCTCTGAACTTAGTGAACTTTATTCTACCAAGATCAAACTTCATATATTTTTACCAAACCTCTTGGTAGAATAAAGTTCACTAAGTTCAGAGATGAACTTGGTATTTGTAAAAGTGAACTTTAGGATTATGAGGCTAACATATCTAAGGCCTTGTCATTCATATGCTTAAAAAAGGTGTTGTTTCATGCAGAACAAGATGATCATTAATTTAAAATAATCGTAGAGAAGTGTGTTTCAATTAGATAATAGGAAATAATTAAGATCTTAATAAATACCTATGAGTTTTGGTATTCTTGATAAAAACAATTTTCTCATCCACTAAAAAGGTAACTATCAATGTTCCCTTTCCAGTAACACATAACGATCTAGGAAATAAATTTGTAGAATCACCAATTTCCTCATCTCCACCATCAACTGCTTGGTTTGACGTGCACTGCATTGAGGGTTTGTCATGGGCCCGAGAAGGTTCAGTCATCTCAATCACAAGGTTACCAGCCATAGGTAGAGAGCCAAAGAGACTCACGGGTATGTATCTCATGGTAGGACGTTGTGGTGTACGAGCATCGCTACTACCAACACCATCCTCAAGAGCAGGATGCTAAAGTTTTTTGAATAATTCCTATAAAAAGAAAATATATTTTATTGAGATCATATAAAATTAGCAAAACAAAATTCATAGTTGAACATATGTGATAAATAAGATTTTTAAAATATGGTGCTTATTGCAGATCGTTTTATTTCCTCCATAAAAACTTTGCATCTTTGTGCGGTCTCCTCTGTTGGTTTACGCATAAACAATTTAGTAAGTTTGATGTTTTTTTTTTTCTCACGGTATTTTTTATTGTCTCAATTGGGTCCAATTCAAACATGTTGTCATAGTTGTCGACATTATCAAGTACATCATGTGTCGACAACTACATATATCAACAAGAAAAAGTAAATTAAATTATAAAAACATTAATAAAATTCACTTTAAATGGATATGGATATTGTTATTCCTTTAACTTCTCTAAGCCCGGTGTCTTCCCATGATCACCCTACCACAATATAAGAATCATTAAATATTAAATTGTTACCTTATAATATGAGAAGCATGAGATATTAAAATGAATGTTAAAGGTAAAAAATAAGAATCATTAAATATTAGAGGTTGGTTGAAGTTATGGTGTCAACATAGATTTTCATTTATCTTCCTAAGAACACCATTTGAATGTGAATAAATTGTCTAAAGACATAACTCTACTATAAATGAAAAAAAAAAAAAACATAAAGGGAAAAATGCTAAAAAATGCATGAAACCGGGGCATGATGAAACATGCACGCCCAGGTCTTAACACACCTACAATTTGAGTAATTCAAGTTTCTAAGGGTGTATTATATTATATTACACATGTTTTCATATTTAGTGTTGTATTTGCGAGCATACAAGTGGTTGTTTTGTAAACGAGATAAAATCTACCTTGTAAATTGAGAGTCCAAATCAGTAGAAAATGCCCCAATGGAAATGCACGTCCATGCTTCTATATAGCTCCAAATTTAGTGATCTAAGTTTTGGGGTGAATTTAATAACATTCAGAATCTATCTATATCATCTGGAGTGCTTTTTCAAATTAAAAGAAAAAAGACTTCTACCTAGAACCCAAATTAAGGACCTTTTGTAAAATGGATGGTAAAACTGGATTACTATAAAATGCACGCCTAGGAATCATATGACCTCCAAATTGAGTGATAAAATTTGTGAACATTGTATTTTATCATTTTACATATATTCATACTTTATTTATTCATTTTGAAACCAAAAACCCTCTATTATGCATAAAGGTTAAAAATCTCTTTGTAAATGCAAAAAATACATAAAGGGGAAAATGCTTAAAATTGCATGAAACAAAGACATGATGAAAATGCACTCCCAAGTCTTAAAACACTTGAAAATTGAGTGATTCAAGTTTATGAGGGTGTCTTATATTATCTTACACCTGTCTACAAATTTAGTGTTGTGTTTGCAAACAGAAAAGTGATTGTTGTGTAAAAGGGATAAAATCTTACTTATAAATTGAGAGACTAAATCAGTAGAAAGTGACCTAATGGAAAAGCACGCCCATACTTTTATGTAGGTCCAATTTTAGTGATATAACTTTTGGGGTGAATTTATTAACATTCTGAATCTATCTATATCATTTGGAGTGCATTTTCAAATTAAAAAGGACTTCTACCTGGAACACAAATTCAATACTTTTTGCAAAATAGATGGTAAAACTAGTTTACTATGAAATGAATGCCTAGGAATCATATGAAATCCAAATTGAGTGATAAAAGTTGTGGAGTTTGTATTTTATCATTTTACATATATTCATATTTTAGTTGTGCATTTTGAAACCAAAAACCCTCTACTATGCATAAAGGTTAAAAACTTCTTTGTATATGCAAAAAAATGCATAAAGGGAAAATGCTTAAAAAGTGCATGAAACCAAGGCATGATGAAAATGCATGCTCAGGTCTTAACACACCTGCAATTCCCATATGCATCAGACATTTGTAATTTAAATGGGATTGATGGATGGATTAAAAAAAATAATACAATAAAACATGCAAGGTATTCCTATTACATCTTCATAAAACACTTAGGACAACTTCATGCTTAATACATTCAACTATATCATAATATCACTTAGGTAAAAATTAATGTACATGACAAATTACTCAGTAAAATATTCTCTTAGGGAGTTGGACAGGTGCCACTCAATTCGCCTTGTCTCCTCAATGGTAATTTAGCAAATTGACACAACATTTTACAATCTTTGCCCATCAGATACTTATGATCATTCAAGTTTATTACTTCCTCATACAAATTAATTTATTTCTCATAAACTAATGGATTTAATTTCCTAAAAATCATTTTCGCATTGTGCAACAACTCAAAATCCCCTGCCAACAATTCTACTACATCTTGCCCCTTCAAAGTGCCATCAATATTTTTGAACTCGTTGTCACTATTGCTCCTTTGTTCTAATAAATTTGGTAATTGTTTATTGGATATAAATCCCCATTTTCATTATATAACGATGGTAATCCATGCTTGATTACATCACTAAAAATCTTCCTAAAAGTAGATATTTCCCTCATAAGTTCATGGCACTTAGTTTCTGCATTTTGCAACAATATCCTTTTTGTAATGACTCTTTTAGCATCCATTACAATGTTAGTTTTGTCATTGACTTGTAAATCCTTGAAATCCTCTTTAGTTCTATTGTTCAAGAAATTTATTATATCGACTGCCAAATCAGATTTATTCTACAACTCATTTGGTGTTAATTTTATGTCTTTAAATACTATGGTGATTAAATCAAGCTCATCCTACACTAGGGTAAAATAAAACCAATTCTTCAAAATTGTGTTAGCTATATCATCCCAAATGATATATATTCTTAGATCCTTTCATGGTTGGTCTCCCTATCATTCTTTCCTTCATTTTATTTTCTTCCTTCTAAACTTCCTCTTTAGAATCTTTGATTTGTGCCAAACATAATTCTCTTCTCTTCACATGATCTTCTAGTTATCCTACATTGGCATCTCTTTGTTTTAGCTGATTTTTCATAGTGTCCAACTCGATCTCCTTTGAACTCAAATCAACCATGAATTTCGATAATCCCTATGTTGGGTCTAATGGATCAGTTTACATTGTAGTTGACTTGGCTTCCTGCAATCGCTGAGTTTGTTGGTCTTTCAAGGTTTCAATTTCATCTTGTAAGTGTTCTATGATCTTTCTACTTTCCAATAATTGACAGTAAAGTTGCTTCTTTTCCTCGCGACTAGCCTACATCTTTGGGGTAAGAACATGTTTTACATCAGGAACATTTATTTTTTTCTTAAGGATCTTAATATTCTTATCCTTCTCTTTGATTAGGTATCCTACAACAGTTGTATTTTTATGATATTATCCTAGGGAAATAATCTTCCTCTCCAACTGATTAATCTGAATTCTATTGGCTTTAGTGGCCACCCTCTCTTGTTTCAACTGCTTCACTATTTAGATTACCATATTTTCCATATTCCTCTTGTTGTCATATGATTGCAAGACCCCTCTATATATCATATAACTTGTTTGATTGTGCAATTCAATCATATGCACAGGGTGGATATCCCAAAGCTTTATTCTCATTTGAGTTGCTTTCTAATCTGCAGGAAAAAAGGCTTAAGTACCTTTGAATCTAGTACAACCAAATTGAATATACCTTGTTAGTAATCCATCATAAATAGTAATTTTGTTTGATTTGTGTTTTTTCCCAAAGCCCAAGGATACAATTCCTTTTTCACCCATTGATTTTTTCTCTTTATATCCAAATATTGTGAAAAGAGTGAGGGTTTCTTATCAAAGGTTCCTTAGGTTGTATAGGTTTGTGAAACTTTTGGTGTTGATAATGAGATGAACTGAGATGTGCAATAGTGATATCAAGTCCCTTTGAAGTTGAACTATCTTCACTTTATCCTTCTTTGATTTGAAATATACCCTTCCCTTCTCCTGTAAACTCCGCTAAGAACCCCTCTAAGTCTAATTCTTCATCACCTTTAGTATTTTTTCTTAGTTTCTCACTCAGATGATCATCAATATCCATTTCATAATGCATTTATGAAAATTTTCTATTTCCAAGTTGTAATTATTGTTTATGAGGAGTCTGAATTACATTGGATTGGTCCATTGACTAAGTGGTAGTTGATTTTTGGGCCTCCACCTCTATAATTTGCTTAAATTCTTCCCATGATTCCAAGTTAGCAGTTATTTCTACTAAAAGATTTGGCATATGCATGTACACAAGCCTTATGGTTGTAATCACACCATGTGGGTCATACACCCATTTATTTCCTTTTTCAATATTAATTGTAGCATTTCTTCTGTAACACCTAGAGCAGTTCTAAGATTGACCAAGAAAGGGTCAACCTCTTGAAGAAACTTTACTTATGATGGGAAAAATGAAATTGAACTGAAATGAGTCTTCTTCTGATGTATTCGAAATTAAATATTCTTGGAGTTAGGAAATTTTTCAGCCTGTATGGCTCTTGCTCAAAACCATATACTCTAATGATGGTGTGATCCTCATCCAGGTACCAATCTCCCAATATGATATCTTTTCTCAGCTATAGTGGTGCAGACCCCCAACCCTTAGGTTGGAGCCCGCACAGGATCTTTCAACTTCGTCCCCTTAGAGTTTGACTAACTCTTTTAATTCCTCTCGGGGAATTATTTACTCGCCCACTCTGAGTATAATTCATAGGCCCTCTCAAGTTTTGCCCGCACGATTATTCACCGGTATGAACTCCTCGATCAACACCCAACTGACATTGGGAATATTCTCTTTTCCTTTCGAGATATCAGATTTCGTGATTTCGCGAATCCCGTGGTCGAGCGCCTTACCTCTTCGACCTACAAAACTTGAAATACTAAAAGCTCACAACTCACCCTGCCACTATTTTTGGGTTTTTGCTCTTCGCAATTTCGGGAGTTGTGATGATGTGAAACTTTACCTCTCCACTCCTAGAGTCCCAAAACCTGAATTACCGAAATCTCGAAACGTCTACCCTCAGCCTACTACATTTCACGACTTTGGGATTTTCCTTTCACTATATCCCGTTCCTTTGTCAATAGGATTCCCAATATGCCAAATCTCGAAACACCGAAATACAAATGTTCCGCTCCCAAGGAAATCAATAGTTGTGATTCTTCCCCTTGATCCAACAGTTAGTGCGATTTCACGTACTCCTAGTTCATGAGGTTTATCCTTGAACTCACTGCCTCCTATACCTTTCAGTCCCCGAATCTCCGAAATGCTGAAATGGTTTTCCTCTTTCGGGATTTCAGAACTTGAACCACCTTTCGACAGTCCACTCTATTTTGAGTTTTCGGGTATCAGGAGTTCAAAAATCTCGACCCTAACCTTGTGTCACTATGACCCCCGAATTCTCGAATCTCGATTTTCTGAAATTTTGAAACACAGTTCCACAATTTCCTTCACGTTTCGCGATTTCGAAAATTTTGATGTGGACTGTTTTGCTCCTTGTTCACGGGAATACTGAAAATCGGGTTCCTAAAATGCCGACAAATATTCTGCTGCAACTTCTAATTTTGGACTTTCCTCCTTGTTGAGTCCCGATCACTTGTCCTCAATACTTCTGAAACCCCAAATTCTGAAGTTCCAAATTCCTTAACTCATCACTCTTTGACTTCACACACGAAACCTCCTTTCGCATTTTGGGAACTTGACCAGCCAAGGATTTGCCTTACACTTCGGGCTCCCGAACTATGAATTCCCGAAATAATCCAATGACTCCAATAGATCATGATCAATGGTCTACGTTGATTCTAGATCCTAGAGTGGAAATATTTCTTTCCTTTAACCACCCTACAACTTTCCTAGTTCCTACAGTCCTCGCTATTTTGAGGATTCTCCACAGAGAATTCCGACCGTCCGGTTTCTGTCCAATGAACCTCCAGCTCAAAGAAAACCTACAATCCTCCTCTAGGATTTAACCTCTTTAAGAACTACTTGTGCTTCTTGCTTCCTCTTGAATAATTCCAAGGATCTAACCCTTCTAAGCTTTCTTCGCAAACTCAAGTCTTCTAGAAGACTCCTGCACGCACTCCTTGCGACAATCCTTCAAATCCTTCCGAGTATTTGAATCTCTTGACTCTGTGAAACTCTCTCTGCAATAATAGTCCTTCGATCTCTCAGCCTTAGTTCATAAGTTCTAAGGTATCAACTAGCCTGCGCACACCTTGCACAGTTTCTATGCCTTGCCTACACTTCTGCGAAAAATGAGAACAACATTATCCCTCCTGATCTTCCAGAGATAAACTTTGAACCTGTCAACGCACACCTTGTGGACACTTCCACTACACTCCTTGCAGGAAATATTACTCAAGAAGAGAAACAGTTGAAACTCATTCCCTTACTCTCTCAGACTTCAAACACTTAACATGAAATCATACATACATAGCATAACAAAAAATGTACAACAGAAAGAGTAAAACAACCATAAGCATAACATTTAACATGTATACACAGAAAGTATTATAACACCATGAATCTGAATCAAAGCTTCATATATTAAATTCAGAACTTCTGTACATGGGCTCTTCTCTACAACTCTCTACTTCTCCTTTATGCTAATGTTATTGAACGTACAATCTCTTGATTGATACAATAATACAAAGAACGAGGGTGTCTATAGTCATTTTCCCTCCAGCTCCTAAAGCTGTCTAATCTAGAATTTAAATCTACCTACTCTCATTAACTATGCATAAATGCCTCTACCTCCTACAAATGAGAGTGGGTCACTCAAGATCTGTTTACAATATGGAAGTATGCCTTCTTAATTATTTCATTAATATCTGTGCATCCAAACTTTCAAAAATATTTCAAAACGTTTTTGACATGTGCCAAAATGTGATGGCATTCATCCCAGTTGTCTTTCGCCTCCGTGCTTGATTGTTGTCGACGATGCTCCTGCATCATACTCCCTCACTTGAAAATCTTTATGGAATCATGTTCATGAGCTCTTGCACAGTCTGTCCATGCTTCTGAATTTCTACTTCATTCTCCCAGCTGGCATCTTCAACTAGATGTCCCTTCCATTTGATCAATTATTCAAAATACTCTTTTCTCCTGGTCCTCTTGCTGACTCTCTTGTCAATTATACTTTCCATGTGTGTCTTTCCAGCTACAGGAATTTGTTTAGTCCACTAAACCTCTGTCTTTTCACTGTCTTCTCCTGCTTCTTCAACTCTGTAAGGGTACAAATCCGAGATGTTGAATATCGATGAAATTTCGATCCCATTGGGTAATTCAATCTCATATGCATTTTCCCCAAATTTCTTCAAGACTTTGCATGGTCCAATATTCTTCATCTTCAATTTGTTATATCTTCCCCTTGGGAATCTTTCCATCCTCAGATGTGCAAGAATGAGATCACCAAATTCAAATTGAATTTCTCTCCTGTGTTGATCTGCTCTACATTTGTACTCTTGATTCGAATTCTGCAAACGTTCCTTCACTTGGTTATGAAGTTCTTTCATCGCCTCTGCAAAATCCTCTGCACTAGCACTCCTGAATTTAGTTTGTTTCGAACCTTTCAATTTAGAAACTCCTCTTGGTTCAATTCCATACACAATTTGGAATGGGCTCTGCCCTATGCTTATGTTGGGTGAATCATTATAAGAAAATTCTGCCTGTGGCAGAATGTGATCCCCCTGACTGTGGTGTTCAGTCACTAGGCTCCCTAGAAAATCTCCCAAGCTTCTGTTTACAACTTTTGTTTGTCCATCCATCTTAGGATGATATGCTAAAATAAATGAAAAATTTGTCCCCATCTTCTTCCATAAATTCCTCCAAAAATGTCCCACGAACTTGGTGTCTCAATCAAAAACAATACTCCTTGGCAAGCCGTGAAGTCTGACAACTTCCTTGAAAAATAGGTTTGCAATATGAGTTGCATCGCTGGTTTTCTGGCATGGTATAAAATTTGCTATCTTTGAAAATCTGTCTACCACCACAAAGATTGAGTCAAATCCTCTTTGTGTCCTTGGCAGCCCCAATATAAAATCCATGCTCACTACATTCCACAGCCTCTCAGGTATGGGTAATGGTTGATACAACCCTGTATTCTTCATTCTTCCTTTTGTGTGCTGACAAATTCTACATCTGTCCACAAATTGTTTGACATTGGTCCTCATCCCTAGCTAAAAATATGAGCTATTTAATTTTGAGAACTTTTTTCATGACTGAAATGTCTGGCCAATCCTCCACTATGTTTTTCTTTCAACAGATTCTCCCTCATGGAGCATTTTGGAATACATAATTGATTGCCTCTGAATAATAATCCATCCTGGATCATATATTCAGTACATTGACTTCTATCCCTGAGAATTGGATTCTCAGATGCCTCATACACCTCTTTCAAATCTGGATCATCTCTGTACATGTCCTTGAGGTTATCAAAACCCAATGTTTTGACTCTGAACTCCTGCATAAATAAACATTTCCTGCTCAAAGCATCAACAACTTTGTTAGCAGTTCCAGAAATATGTTTAATTACAAAAGTAAAATTCTACATGTATTCAACCCATTTAACATGTCTTTGGTTCAACTTCTCCTGTTGAGTTATGAATTGTAAGGCATGATTATCACTGTACAAAACAAACTCTTTAGGAATCAAATAGTGCCTCCATTTCTTCAGCGCTTGTATGAATGCATAAAATTCCTTGTCATATGTGGAGTACTTCACTTTTGCTTCATTCAGTTTCTTACTGAAGTATGTGATCGATCTATCATATTGGCTTAAGATCGCTCCTATGGAAAATCCTCTTGCGTCACATTTGACCTGAAACGTTTTACTGAAATCTGGCAACACCAAAATTGGTTGTTCAGTAATCTTCCTTTTCAACAAGTTGAAACTTTTTTCTACTTCTTGTGTCTAGTGAAAAGATTTATGTCTTTTCTTCATCGTGTCCATCATCGGTGCACTAATTCCACTGAAATCTCTGATAAATTTCTTGTAGAAACTAGTCAATCCATGAAAACTTCTAACTTCAACTATACTCTTCAGCGATGGCCAATTCTTAATCACCTCCACCTTATCTGGATCCATTTTCATCTTATCTACAAAAATAACAAACCCCAAATAAATGAGCTATGTCTTCATGAATGATGATTTCTTCATATTTATCAACAACTTCTCTTGTTGTAATCTCTTCATCATTGTAGCCAAATGCTTCAAATGCTCTGTTTCTGTTGCACTGAAAATCAATATATCATCAAGATATATGATGATGATTTTTCCTATGAAATCCTTCAAGGCTTCATTCATCAACCTCATGAAAGTACTAGGCGCATTTGTTAAGCCAAATGGTATAACAAGCCATTCGTACAGCCCTTCATTCGTCTTGAATGTTGTCTTCCATTCATCACCTTCTCTCATTCGAATCTGATGATATCCTCTTTTCAAATCAATCTTTGAAAAAAAAAATTCTCCACTTAAGAAATCCATCAAATCATCCATCCTTGGTAATGGAAATCTATATCTGATGGTAATCTTGTTGATTTCCCTAGAGTCTGTACACATCCTCCAGCCTCCATCTTTCTTTGGGCCGAGCACTGTTGGAACAATGCATGGACTCAAGCTTTCTCTAATCAATCCCTTATCCATTAAATCTTGGACTTGTCTCTTGACCTCTTCATTCTCCTACAGCATCAAACTATACGTTGCTTTGTTTGGTAAACTAGCTCGAGGTATAAGATCAATGTGATGAATTATACTTCTAATCAGTGGCAACGAACGAGGTAGTTCATCCACTACTATATCAGCAAACACTTCTAGTAGCTTATGGATTTCCTCTGGTAAATCATCCACTCTTGTACTGGTTAAAAAAATTCTAGGCTTCCTAACCAAAATGAATTGTGTATCTTCCTTCTTCTTAACCTCTTTAAGAAGTTCCTTCCCACTCATGAGAAGTACAATTTTGTTCACCTATGATTTCACTTACTTATCCTTAATCGACAACAACATGTGCGTTATCCCATTCTTCTCCAGGGTGTATGTGTTCTTCCTCCCATCATGAATCACATTCCTATCATATTTCCACGGTCTACCTAGAAATAGATGACAAACATCCATGGGAATGACATCACATAATATTTCATCCGTGTATCCTCCTATTTTAAATTCAACTGAACATTGTTTAGTGACATTTACCTGATGTCCTTTTTGTAGCCATGGAACTCTATATGGGCTTGGATGTTCAATAGTCTCCAGCTCTAGCTCTTCTACCATCTCTATAGAAATGATATTATCTGTGCTACCACTGTCCACGATGACTTTGCATACCCTGTCTTTGGTCTTGCAAGTAGTCCGAAAAATTCGGTTCCTTTGGACTGGGTTCTTTGCCTCCTTCTCTGGCGTTAAGAGAACTTTTCTCATCATCAAGGATATTTCGCCTTCAACATCTTCTACCTCAACATTCCATCCTTGAGCTTCGGCAATGTGAGTTTCACCTCCTTCTTTCTTCTTATTTGGACATTCATAGGATTTGTGTCCATTTTTCCCATGGGTAAGGCATTTTATTTCTCCACCTCTGCCTCTTCCTCTTCCTCTGGTTTGAGGAAAAGTATTTCTATCAACATACTGTCCTCTCTGTGATCTTCCACCTTTCTCAGTTTGAGTTTGAGGTTTCTTCCACTCTTCTTTAGGTTTCTAATTCTTGTCCTGGGAAATTTTTTTGCCTCTGGCTTGACTTCTGCCTCGGCCTCTTTGACCTTGTTTTCATCTTAGCTTCTCTTCAGCTTTCAGAGCCATCCAATAAGCATTTTCCATCGTCCGAATGGTCATCATGCTCATTTCATCCTGAATGTCATATCGCAGACCATTCATGTACCTGACAACTTTTTCATCATCACTTTCTCGATGACCTGCTATGATGTTTATCTTGTAGAACTCTTCAGTGTACTCTTTCACTGTCATCAGCTTCTGTCTCAAATTCTACATTTTCTGAAACAGAGTAATTTGATAATCTTTGGGTATGAATTTTATCTTCATCTTTGCAACCATTCTATCCCAACTCTTGATTTTATGCTTGCCTTGGCAGCGTCTGTCAACTTGCAGTTTATCCCACCACAATGCTGCATGTCCTTTAAGTCTCGTGACAACATGTTTGACCTTCTTGTCTTCCTCGACATCTTCATAGTCAAAATAATTATCCAGAGCTATAATCTAGTCTAGAAGCTCTTCAACATCTAGGTTTCCTTCATATGCTAGAATGTCCATTTTTTCTCTAGCACCTATCCTCGCAACAACCCTAAATAGGCATTCTTCTATTGTGTCTTCAACTGTAACTTCCTCGTTTCTAGCTTCATTTTCACTTTCTGATTTGTTGATATCTATAGCACCGACTGTGCACTGTTGTGCTATCTCCATGGCATCAAGCCTGGCACATAATTCATGCATCTCTCTTTCCCTTTTCATGTCAGGCAATTGTCTGTCTCTTCTTCTTGGCATTTCTCTTTCCTCTGATGGATCAGGTATTTGTCTGTCTCTTCTTCTCGGCGGCATGGCTACAAAATTCCTCTTTTCCCTACTATAGAAAGAAAATAAATATTTCTAAGCTCTGATACCATGACTAGCGCAGACTCCCAACCCTTAGGTTGGAGCCCGCATAGGATATTTCAACTTCGGCCCCTTAGAGTATGATTGACTCTTTTAATTCCTCTCGGGGAATTATTTACTTTCCCACTCTGAGTATAATTCACAGGCCATCTCAAGTTTTGCCCGTGTGATTATTCACCGGCATGAACTCCTCAATAAACACTCATATGACATTGGGAATCTTCTCTTTTCCTTTCAGGATATTAGATTTCATGATTTCACGAATCCCGTGGTCGAGCACCTTACCTCTTCGACCTCTGAAACCCGAAATACTAAAATCTCACGGCTCACCCTACCATTGTTTTTGGGTTTTTTCTTTTCACAATTTTGGGAGTTGCGATGATGTGCAACTTTACCTCTCCACTCCCGGAGTCCTGAAACCCAAATTACCAAAATCCTAAAAAGTCTACCCTCAGCCTACTACACTTCACAACTTCGGGATTTTCCTTTCACTATGTCTCGTTCCTTTGTCAACAAGATTCCTGATATGTCGAATCCTGAAACACCGAAATACAAATGTTCCTCTCCCAAGGAAATCAATGGCTGTGATTCTTCCCCTTGATCCAACAGTTAGCATGATTTCGTTTATCAAGAGTTCGTGAGGTTTATCCTTGAAATCGCTACCTCCTATACCTTTCAATCCCCGAATCTCTGAAATGTCAAAATAGTTTTCCTCTTTCAGGATTTTGGAACTTAATGCACCTTTCGACAGTCCCTTCTATTTCAGGTTTTTGGGTATCGGGAGTTCGAAACTCTCGACCCTAACCTTGTGTCACTATGACCCCCAAATTCCCAAATCCTGATTTTCCGAAATGCTAAAACACACTTTCACAATTTCCTTCGCGTTTCGCGATTTCGGAAATTTTGATGTGGAGTGTTCTGCTCCTTGTTCACGGGAATACCAAAAACCCAGTTCCCGAAATGCTGACAAATATTCTGCCGCAACTTCTGATTTCAGAATTTTCTCCCTACTGAGTCCCGATCACTCATCCTCAAGACTTCTGAAACCTTGAATTCTGGAGTTTTGAATTCCTGAACTTGTCACTCTTTGACTTCACACACGAAACCTCCTTTCACGTTTTGGGAACTTGACTAGCCAAGGATTTGGCTTACACTTCGGGCTCCCTAACTCAAAATTCTTGAAATGATCCGACAGCTCCAATAGATCACAATCAATGGTCTACATTGATTCTGGATCCTGGAGTGGAAATATTTCTTGCCTTTAATCACCCTGCAACTTTCCTGTATCCTACAGTCCTCGCTATGTCAAGGATTCTCCACACAGAATTCCGACTGTCCAGTTTCTCTCCAACGAACCTCCGGCTCAAAGCAAACCTGCGATCCTCCTTTGGGATTTAACCTCTTTAAGAACTACTTGTGCTTCCTGCTTCCTCTTGAATAATTCCAAGGCTCTAACCCTTCTAATCTTTCTTCACAAACTCAAGTCTTCTAGAAGACTTCTGCACACACTCCTTGCGGCAATCCTTCAAATCCTTCCGAGTATTTGAATTTCTTGACTCTGTGCAACTCTCTCTGCAATAGTAGTGCTTCGATATCTCAGCCTTATTTCATAAGTTCTAAGGTCTCGACCAGCCTATGCACACCTTGCATGGCTTCTATGCCTTGCCTACACTTCTGCGGAAAATGAGAACAACGGTATCCCTCCTGAGCTTCTAGAGATAAACTCTGAACCTGTAAACGCACACCTTGCAGACACTCCCACTGCACTCCTTGTAGAAACTCTTACTCGAGAAGAGAAACAATTGAAACTCATTCCATTACTCTCTCAGTCTTCAAACACTTAACATGAAATCATACATACATAGCATAATAGAAAATGTACAACGAAAAGAGTAAAACAACCATAAGCATAGCATTCAACATGTATACACAGAAATCATGATAACACCATGAATCTGAATCAAAGCTTCATATATTAAATTTAGAACTTCTGTACATGGGCTCTTCTCTACAACTCTCTTCATCTTCTTTATGCTAATGTTCTTGAACATACAATCTCTTGATTGATACAATAATACAAAGAATGAGGGTGTCTATAGTCGTTTTCCCTCCGGCTTCTAAAAATGTCTAATCTAAAATTTAAATCTACCTACTCTCATTAACTATGCATAAATGCCTCTACCTCCTACAGATGAGAGAGGGTCACTAAAGATTTATTCACAATATGGAAATATGCCTTCTTAACTATTTCATTAATATATGTGCATCCAAACTTTCAAAAATATTTCAAAACGTTTTTGACATGTGCCAAAATGTGATGGCGTTCATCGTAGTTGTCTTCAACATCCATGCTTGCTTGTTGTTGACGATGCTCCTGCATCATGCAATATCTTTTTAAACTCAAGAAACATCCTAGGAGGTTGAGTTCCATGGAGAATAATGTATCATGCACTCATGAACTTGTTTACATAAAGGTTGAAACATATATTCTGGTATTGTTTCCTCACATCCTTAGTCCACTCAATTATTGGCTTGGTTTTAACTGAATCATCTATTGTTTTAATCCCAAAGCTCTAAAAAAATGAAGAATTACTGAATAATATGAGTCACACTATGTAGGCCTCATACCTAAAATACTTAGTGAGATGTAAATTTGACAATTGGAAGTTTATGACTTCCTATTGGAACTGTCAATAATCAAATTTTGTGAGGGTGATTAACTCTGGTGGACATAAGATATAAAGAAACCCTAAAATGGTCTCATCCACTTATATATCATGTTCATAGCCTAAAACCTAACAAATCATGGAATTAATATGCCTTTTTATTTCATGGAAGATGGTGGATTTGAGAGGAGGTGGACCAATTGGTAATGGAGCATCTAGGGCTAATAGATTTTTCAACAGCTTCTCTCTTTTGGACTGTGATAATGTTGTTGGTTGTGGAGCCTAATTATCTTCCTGATTTATATGTTTGTTTCATTTGTGTTGGTCCCCATTCCCTAATGAGGGGGTGTGAGGGGGTTTCCCCCCCAGACCTATTTCTAGAGGGGTCGAGGGGGGGCGGTGAAAATTTTTGTAGCCCCCCCTGGAGGGGGATTCAGGGGCAGTGCCCCGGAAGTGAAATATTGGGAAAATTGGCCTTGTAAAATATTGTAATTTCGTAATCAATCTGGACCGTTCATTACAAGGTCACAAATCTGTGAGTAGAATTTATGTTAGGGTTTTTTTCCCTAGAAGGAAACCCTCTTTTATGAGGGAATTTTATTGTGGTTGTATATTATCACAAATATCTTACTCTGAGAGAGGAGACTATGAGAGAAAGAAGAGGAAGTTACAATAGGTGTGATGTAGGTTGTATCCCTTCATTTTTATGGATAATAAAAAGGAAGGACCTAGAAATTTATCCGGTGGACATATCCCACACTGGGTGAACCACGTATATATGTGTATCTTATGTGTTTTATTTCCAAATTTCTTTTATTTTATTGCTCTGCAATCCTATTTTTCTAAAAAATGCTTCATACTTAGATCCAAGCTCATCATCATCCAGGATTTCATATACATCATGGTCTGGAATTTGGAGCATTCGAGCAATGGATTCTTTACTTATTTCACAGACTATCCTAGAAGCATGTATAGAAATTATTTGTTGTCTATCCACTTGGTAATTGACAACACACCAATTAACTAATTTTGCAAAGTGATAAGTTTGTGGAAAAATTGATCTGACCAGGTTCAATTCCCATAAGTTCAAGTAGTTTCGACCATTGTTAGTGTTAAATTGGGTTGTCTAAATTAATTGGTGAAGGTTAGGGAGAGACAGTGCAGAGTCAAAAACATCAATCTCCCTGTCCTCCAAGCGGTCATCAGATATAGTCATTTTCTTCAATGGTCTAGTGGCCATTTGATTACTTTTAAGGGAAAAATATTGACTACCTCTCTCCATCTATCCTTATTTTAAGAAATTTGAACACATTTGAAATAAGGAAACGAGAACATTACCTGAACTTATTTGTTGAAGGAGAATTTTATTTCTTTTACTAAAGTCTATTGTACTCATAATAGTTTTTACCATGTGTGTTTACCTCATTTGTTTTGGGGGTAATTATTTAAAAAAAAAAAAAAAAAAACTTTGGATTACATCGACACGGTGCATTATTTATTTTTCTTACATCACAGTGGCACATGTCATCAATTCATGCATTTTATGGGTGAGCTAAAGTGGTTTCATAATACCACTCTTGCATACCAAAATTAATAAGATGATGATAGGTTATCACCTGTTAATACAATGGTTCTGAATTTAGGCCTTTGACACCTTGTTATCTAGTATGTACTTTCACTAGCCGAAATAAGTTGAGACCATCGATCTTGGATCTATATCAATGGTTTGATCATGTCTGTTGAATTTTCATTTCAAACCCTGTTTTATATTTGTTCTTCCAATAGAACTATGGAAAAGTGATGTAGTATACAGGGTATCAAACCTAAACTAACAAGTGAATGATAGGAAAAATTTGAAGTGAATGGAACTCAAACATAACCATTATGAACCATTTAATATGGAACAAACAACTACAGGATACACATTCTCTATCTATATCTGCAACAAGGCTCACATATCGATGAAATTCTCAGGTTGATCCCTTTGCCACATAGGTGGGGTCGATATCTCCTTGTCCTAATATGCTCCTATGTGCATTGTCATTACTGGCAGGTGTCAATCCAATGCAAATTTCAACGGGTGGCTCCCCTTTGTAGTTGTACTGGAAAGTGGGGTTGATCCAATGCAAATTGTAGTGGGTTTCTCCTCTACACACTCTCCTCACTGGTAGGTGGGGTCAAACAATGCATTCGTCAATCGGTTTGGGAGATGGTTCATTTTCTCAGGGTTTGGCACCATAGTGTTTTTTATGTTTGAAATGTATATTTTTTATTTGTTTTACTTTTTATTTATTTTGTATTTTTTATTTGTTTTTTTACGTAACTTAAACTCATATTTGTATTTAATATGAGTTTCATGGTTATATATAAGGGTATAGGGCTGAAGTGGAGGTAGGTTTCTATGCATGGAGGGTGAGAGGGAGAGAACTAGAGGGAGGGAGAGAGCCAACAAGAGTCATCTATTTCATTTTTAACAACATTGTTAGCACATGCCTCAGTTTTCCCTACCAATTGAAATCTATATACAAGATTCATTCCATTCATAATATTTTCTCAGAATTTAGGGGGATAAGGAAGGTATAGAATATTCATATGGATTTATTCTTCTTTCTCATCTAACACATCTAACTGTAACCATGATCAAGGTTGCAGCCATGGCTGGTCTGTCAAGATTTGTCTCGATTAATATTATGCAGGCCCCATGGTGAACAAATGGGACCTGTGGGCTTAGAATTGAAAGTGATTTGAGGCATATGGAAATGGTTATAGCACTAGGTTGAAGGTGTAGGGGTTGTGATGGGGACCCTAGGAAGAGGTACGACCATAAGGATCTTAGTTGGGATTGGGTGTGGGGGGGAGAGGTTAAGTTGGGTTAGGTATAATTTGTGGTGGTCTAGGGTTATATAGGTCTACTAGGGTCGAAGTGGAGGTAGTTGGTTCTTATGCATGGAGATAGGGGAGAGGGAGAAAATGAGTTGAGGGAGGGAGAGAGCCAACAAACCAAGTCATCTTTTCCATATAACTCATGACCTATGATATTTTGTTATCTCTCTCTCTCTATCCATGTCACTCTCAACCTCTCACACTTTAACAGACTCTCTCTCTACCTCCCTCTTTGTATTTTTATCTCTCTACCCCCCTAGTATTTGTCTTCCTCTCTCTCTCTCTACCCCCCCTCTATGTCTTCCATATCTAGTCCCTCCCTCTCTTACTCTCACACATTATCTCATGTATTATCGATTGTGAGTAATTTAACTTATCATAATTATTTGGATAAACCACAATGTTCTCAATTGTTTTTCAACAATGTTCAGAAAAACAATCGAGAACATTGTGGTTTATCTGAATACTTATGATAATAACTCTCACCACAGAAATCTAAACAATTAATTTAACTTACTACATTTATTTCTCTCTCTCTCTCTCTCTCTCTCTCTCTCTCTCTCTCTACCCCCCTCCCCTCTCTGTCTTCCTCTCTCTCTACCCCCCTCTTTGTATTCCTCTCTCTCCCTCTCACACTCACACATTCTCTCATATAATATAAATTGTGAGTAATTTAACTTAATTCATTTGTATCTCTCTCTCTCTCTCTCTCTCACACACACAAATAATATTAATTGTGAGTAATTTAACTTATATCAATTGTGAGTAATTTAACTTACTTCAATTGTATCACACTCTTGACACCTCTTCTTCTTCTTCTT
>ML788628.1:683171-711866 GCA_009831015.1 Picea engelmannii
CCCCCCCCCCCCCCCACCTCTCAGTATTCCAACAATTGATATTAGAGTGAGTTCCTTCATAACAATGTAATAACTAGAAGGTAGATCCTGAAAGAAATCGATCAGCAAGAGGGAATGTCTTCCAACAAATCACCATTGTTCAATGGAGGTAGATATGCTATCCGGAAAATCAAAATGAAAATCTTCCTGTTGGATCTTGGTTTTGATATATGGCAATCTATTGTAGATGGTTACATTGCACTAGATAATCCACCCACAGATGTTGTAGGAAAGAAAATATGCAATGACAACTCAGAGTAGTTAATTTCATTCTAGGAGGATTGAAAAATTCTATATGTGTGAAGGTAATGCATAGTAAGTCAGCTAATGAAATCTAGGACAAATTGGAGGTTGTGTATGGAGATAGAAAATTCAAGGAAGCCAAACTACAAACCTATATAACTTAGTTTGAAAAATTGAAGATGAAAGAAGAAGAGAACATTGTTCAATACTGTCATAGGGTATATGTGGTAGTTAACTCAATTAGAGCAGTAAGAGAAGAACTTACCGATAAACCTATTGTACAAAGTATATTAAGGTCATTACCTATGAGATGTGATTCCAATATCTCCACAATTGAAGATAAACCAGAACTTCACAAACTCACATACATCAACTTCATGTAATTTTTACAACATATGAGATGAGAACACGGAAAGAAAAACATCAAAAGAAGAGACATCCTTTAAGGAATCTAAAGCAAAGAAGAAACCAGAACATATGTCTCATGAAGATTAGTCAGGCATATTAGATGTAGAAGAGGCCAACTTTATAAAGAAACTCCAAAAAGGATTTGGAAAATATAAAGGAAAGTTACCTTTCGAATGTTTCAATTGTGGTAGAATTGGACTCTTTGCTAACAAATGTCCCTATCCCAAGCAAGAGGAGAATGATGAAGAATCCCACAACCAGAAAAACCAATACAAGAAGAAATTTTATAAGAAAAAAGAAAAAACTTCTACTCCAAAGAAGACATCATCTCTTCAGACATGAGTGAAGATGAATATTCAGAGCTTCTATTTATGGGAATGAAGACTCAAAATAATGATGTATATGATGAAGAAAACTCTGAATTCGAAGGAGAAGAAAATTGATTAGTTCTCTGGAGGAAATAAGAAAGTATCAAAATAAGAACAAGTTACTGAGGGAACAACTTCAATAATTTGAAGAATCACATTACTCAAGAGAAATAGATTCATAAAGAACCATCAAATAATGAGAATAGATAATCTATGATTTGAAGTCCCAAATCATAGAAGCTAAAAGAATTGAAGAAGTCATTTTAAAACAACTCAATGATAAAGAACAAGTATGTGGGAAGGTAGAAGTTGAGATTGAGCTGATAAAAGGTGAACTTAAAAAATAAAAGAAGGGATCAAAATTTGAAAATAGTTCAAAGATCTTGGATGAAATTCTCAGTAGTCAAAGGTCACAAAATAATAAGACTGGTTTGGGATACATCCAAGACTCAACTTCCACATCACAAGGATCTGTCAAAAGACCAATCAGATATGCAGATGCTCTTAAGAAGAGAAGATAATAAGGACAATATGATACCATCGAAAATTGTTCCACATAAATAGAAATAAACACTCCCTACTAAAGTTAAAATGACAAGAAGAATATAATCACCAGAACGAATCCCCCTAATAAATATATATTTATTCGATATTGTTACTCTTGCAATAATTTTGGACATAAGGAAATATACTACAAAGTTTATGGACAATACAATCATAGAAATGTCCAAAGTTATAAGAACAATAAGTACAATACAGAGAAGAGAAATTATAACACATTTTCTCCTCTGCAAAGTTTCAATATTAAATGCCAAAAATGAACCAATTATGGTCATGAGGCTAGTGAATGTAGATTGCCAAAATATTCCATGAAGGCATGCATCTCCAATACTAAGAAAAATTATAAGAAGACATGGAGAAGAAAAGATAAATTACAAAGAAAGAAAAAATGATGAAGATATTGCACCTAAATTTGATAAAATTGACAATAGAAGTATGATGGATGAAGTGTCTGATAAAGTATATGAAAATCAAAGTTATGAATTTAAAGTATAACAAGCTCAAGACAAGAAAAGTCCTAAAGAAAAATATGACACAATAATAGAACTTGATAATGTCGTGCAAGTAGATTATCCATTACCCAACAAATGGAAAATGCAAAAAGAAAATTTTCAAAACAAGGATAAAGAAGCTCCAGGTAAACAAAATAGTGATGATGATGATGAACCTTCAATAGGATATCAACGAGAAGAATTAAACAATGACGATCTTGGAAATTTCCAAACACTATTTTGATGATCTAATAAAACTCCTCCTAAACAAAAATATAAACATAAGAAAGGAAGGAAGAACTAGGGAAGACTTAATAGTTTTCATGTTGATACCCCTATGAGTATTGAAGCACAGAATAATGAAGAGGATCAATAAATAACTAGAATCATTGAAAGAAGCATGATTTGATGAAGGTTTTGACCTTCCAAGGAACATTGTTGGTTATGTATTCTCTCAGTGAAGTTATGTGAATGGTTTTTGAGGAAATTATGTCATGGTACATGGATGGTACATATGTGAGCTCCATTGATATATTTTATGATAGAGGCATATCATGTGTGATATGACACTTGTTTAAGGCACATTGTTGTTACATCGATAGAGGCACTTGTTGATGATCCTGATATGCTTGGAACATATTCTTGACATATATTTTTCTTCATGGTTGATGAATGAGATGGTATGTATGATTGGCATACACTTGATGTATGGTATGGAACGTGTTTAGATGGTTGATGTATAGACAGGTCCAAGGACCATTATAGAAAGAAAAGATCATTCTTGAGCTATGTTCCATTAGAGAAGTAGTATATTGTAGTAGAAGCAGATTGCAGTGGTAACATATTTTTCATCTTGTGGAGAAGAGAGGGGGAGTTATTATTCTTCACATGATTGGTTGCAACAACATGATTCTAGGTGGATAGATGATTGGAAAACATGCCAATAACATTGCCTCATAGTCAAATCCCTTTCCCAAAGGGGGAGATATTCATAGGCAGGGGGAGTGTCACCCTAAAGGGAGAAAGGAAAATTTCCTTTTTTTCATTGTTGTCTAAGGGGGAGAATGATTAGTAAAATCCAGTTAAGATTGAAAAAGGGGTTTTAATTTGTTCACATCAATGCCAAAGGGAGAGAATGTTGGACATGGAATTATGGTGTTGGCATTGATTTCAAATAAGAACAATATGATCAATGATTGGACATGGTATTAGGTTGTTGGAATTGATGTCAAGAAGATAAATATGGTATTATAATTATATGTATTTGAGATCCTAAAAGCTCAGGAGAAATAACGTAGTAAGTTTCGTAGAAGACATAGCACGAGGTGCAGAGGAATCTACCTAAAGCTCAAGAGAGGTAGTGTATTAGATTGCATGAGATCAGAGCATGCAGGAAAGCTCAAGAAAAGGAGTACCTTAAGGAAGTGCTATTGGGATCGATTTCCCAATAGATCAACTAGAGAACACCCTCAGAACTATTAGGAAAATTTGTTATATTTGGGAGATATGACAATCATCGATCACTGAACAAAAGCACAAATCAACGATCTTGGTTTAGATGGAATCCAAGTATAAATCCAAAGAGGTTAGGATGAATTATGTGGGTTGATGAATTTTTCGATATAGTCCAGGACCGTCAGATCGAGATGAAGCTAGAAGATAGGAGAAACTAAATCCCAACCATCTTATCGAGATAAATAATCCTCAACCATAGATCAAGACCAATAGGACTCTGGAACTTCACCACTCCGGTGAAAATAAGCCAAGAACAGGTAAGTTTACTAGAAGGTCAAATCCCCGAAGTTACGAACTATCGTCAACCATTGATATGGAGTGAATTATGGGAACTGTTAGATCGCAGTAAAGGGAAGGAGACGGTCAACTCTGGCACTGACCACTCCAACGAAAAGAATCCAAGAACGTGTATGTTCAGCCAAAGGGCAGAGCCTTGAATTTTCGAAGTAAATAAGGGCCGTCAGATTTGGACAATGCATGGTGACCATTGGATGAGGATAGGTGGGTCCAATTGTGGTCAACTTAGACACTGACCACTTCAGTGAAAAAGGGTTTAAAACATGTAATTTCACTTGAAGCCCGGAGCCCTGAAGTCCCAAGTTGAATGAGGGTCATTGGATCAAGAACTTAGGTGAAAACTAGATCGTCCGATATAGAGTAATGATCCAAAGAAGAAAGACATATGAAACATCAGGAGATCCATGTCAGCAATACCACGTCAACAAGGACACGTGACACAATTAGATGGTAACAAGTGTCAAGGTCTAGTTGGCACTTTAGGTATATGTAAGTGATAAATCTAGGTGACACATGGTAGCCACTTGGGCAGTGCCACATCAATAGTGATGTCAACAAGATATGCCACTCCAGGAGTATGTCCTTCGGGGATATCTAGTTTCTCTTACCAACAACTACTCGAAGTGTCGAAGGCCAAAGTTTCAAAGTGAATGAGAACCATCCATATCAATGTGTAAATAAAAAATGACCTTCAATCTTGATAAGCAATTAAGAACTCGCTTGGGTGATCCAAATTCAGATCCAGGAGCTTGATGGGGCTAAAAAGGGCCTAAAAATAAATGTTCTCGAAATGGATTCAAAAAGGACATGTGTGTAGGACTTGTCGATATGAAACCAAAAAAACTTGATCGGGCTCAAATGGATGTCGTATGCTCCTGATATCGCATTTTTTCATTTTTCCAAACATGCAAAAAAAATGTTGACTATACAGTCCATACAGTGCCACGTGGAAGCTGACTGTATTGGTCGTACGATCATAAATTGGATGTGGCATCACAGTTGAAATATTTTGTATATCTGACGTGGACCAACCAGGAAGTGACACATGTCACCACTAGAAGGGTGACACACGACATGCTCGTACATGTGCCACGTGGCCCTACTGTACGGTGACACGTGGCAGGGTATGACGTTGATAGGTGGTAGAGATATTTACATGGAAGACATGTGGGAGAATCATCATTTGACACTTGGCTTGAGAAATCAGTGAATGAGGTGGTGCCATGTGGCCTAGACATGGGATGCCACGTGGCACCCAAGGATTGGTCATTGGTTTTCTTTGTAAAAAATTGTTGGATTTCATGAGGTTCAAACTCTGGACCTCCCACCAGGATACGCCTCCATAGGGATGGGCTATCCAACCCACTGTGTGTGTTCCTTATTATACCAAGGGGAGAATATTGTATTTATGTTTCACTGTGTTTATTACATACGGGGGTATGGGTTGGGGCCTAGCCCCAGCCCTTGGCACACCCATAGAATTGTCCACATGACCATTGTGTATATGTTATATGGAGGATAGGTGGTGGAGATATCCCTCTGACATATGTATGTGGTAGAACCATACACGATATCCAACTTAGCGCATGGTGCAATGGTAACAAAGGTTCCATCTCGGTCCCTGATCTAGTGAGAGCCATGAGACCCAATTCAAAGTGCTTACGCACGGGGTTATTAAACGATTTTAGCCATGGTTTCGAGGCCTGCCTATTGTGCACTCCATATGACCCGGTACTATGGTTTGGTTGTTAGCATGAGGATTGGACCCATATCACATGAAGTGCGCCATGAATCCAGGAGCTAGCATGGAAAAGGGCCAACGCACAACCCTTAGGGGATGGCGCTTGGACACATCATAACCATGTGACCCTATTAAGAGGGGGAATTCCCAGTCCAAGGGGATTTATCCCTTTATTTATGCAAAGTGGGTTTTCTACTTTGGTTTATGGATTTTATCTTGATGTTAGGCATGTTATTAGAGGATTTTGCCCATTATTGGGAGATATTGGGCCCTTTTTTAGACCAGATCTTGGGAGGAAGTTGGGATATGGTTACCAACTTCAACCCTATATAAACTAGGCCTTCTTGAGGCCATAGAGATATCAGTAGTGGTTCAGAATAGTTTTATGCTTATGGATTGTTGAGCCAAAGGCCATTGTTATGCAGGGAAGCTATTGAGGAGCGCACCTTTGCAGGCTATTTCTGGGAGCCTCATTCATCTGATTTGGATGCCGTCAATTTTGATGGGTTCATGAGATATAGTAGAACATGAACTGATCATTTTTGTAACCTTTTGGCACTATCATGATGTACTTGTAAATATTCGAACAAAAATAAGAAAATCCCACTGAGACAAGGCCTAGAGACGTAGGAGAGATTGTCAAACTCCGTTATCACATTACTTTTATGGTTTGTTGTTGTTTATAGCTTCATTTCAGTTATTCATATGTGTATATTGATTTCACATCGATTCTATACTTATTCTTATTTATTTAATCTTCCTAATTGGTTAATCAATACATGAATAATAACTCAACCATAGTCGTGTAAAAGATCTTTTCGGATCAAGTAGTATCAGAGCTAGTTGACATTTGGAATTTGAGTTTTGCATGTTAACCAGGGAAGAGCTCATCTCAAGGGAGAAAATGGAATCTACAGGAGGAATTTCTCAATATGAGAATGAATTCAGAAATTTGGTGTTTTCCATGTCCAAGATGGTGAAAGTGTTGTATGAAGACTACTTGGAATGAAAGAGCTCGGTTCAAGTGAAAGCTTCAAATAACAACAAAGGAAAAGAAAGATCGAAGGAAGTGCCTTCTACATCTATTTTAGAAAACATATTTGAGGTATGTAGTGAAGGTTATTCGTCAAATTCACCTTGTTCCCATCAAGATGGTTTTGGTGCATTTGAAAAACATACAAGAGGTATAGGTTTGAGATTGCTAACCAAGATGGGTTATGAAGGAAAGGGCCTTGGAATTGAAGGTCAAGGTATCATAAATCCTATTGAGGTTGTGGGAAGGCCTTGATATTTGGTATTGGGATATGGCGAAGTGGAGAATGGAGCATCCTTTAAGATGGGTTCCAAAACTTTGGAAGCAAGTAATGCTTCAAATGGCCAGCTTAAGCCATTGTAGGAACACTTCACAAAAGGTAATGGCACATCACTCCAGGATTTTGATAGTGAATGAAATCCATTTCCAAAGCAAAGTGAATATTATCAAAGAAGGTATAATGGTCATGTTTTTAATAATTCTCTTTTTGATTATAATAATCATAATCAAGTAATCCAGAACTTGTGGAATCTATATCCATGTACTTATTGTCATTCACCCAAGCATTGTGTTTACAAGTGTTGGAAGAGACAAACTTTTTACAAGAAACCTATGTCAACTAGGAAGGAAACACGACATAAAGACTCAACTCCAAAACTGAAGAAAGAGAAGGGTAAACAGGTCTAGATGTCAAAAACTCAATACACTTATTGCAATAGGAGTGGACATCAAAAGGCTAGTTGTTGGAAGCTTAATATGGAGATTCATCCTAGGAAGGACAAAAGGAATGCACATGTACTCATGAAGAAAGAAGGATTATCAGTGAGGCAAAAGGAACACCATGAAGGAAAGAAACCAACCACTTGGTTTTTTCAGAAGTGGATATCTCAACTTCATTGTATTTTTCTTCCATTAATGTAATCACACATGTTATAACATCATTTTTGTACAACATCTTGTTTTTTGTTTCTCTTTATGAGTATGTAATCATTCAAAAGCCATTTTTTTAACCTTTTGGGAACCAAAAGATCCTTTAGTGGGGAGATGTGATCCAAATTCGGATCCAGGAGCTTGATGGGGCTCAGAAAGGGATAAAAATAATTGTTCTTAGAATGGATTCAAACGGACATGTGTGCATGCCTCGTCGATACGAACCCAATGTAACTTGAGAGGGCTCAAATAGACATTGGATGCTCCTGATATCATGTTCTGTTTGTTTTTCCAAACATGCAAAAAATATGTTGACTATAAAATCCGTACAGTGCCACGTGTCAGTTGAGTCTACAGGTCGTACAACCATGCAACTAACATGGCATCATAGTTGGTAGATTTCGTACAATTGAAGTGGAACAACCAGGAAGTGACATGTGTCACCACTGGAAGGGTGACATGTGGCATGCACGTACATGTTCCACGTGGCCCTACCGTACACTGACATGTGGCAGGGTACGACGCTAACATGTGGTAGGAAGATTGGCATGGAAGACATGTGGGTGAATTGGCATTTGAAATGTGGCTCGATAAATCGACGAACGAGGTGGTTCCACGTGGCCAAGACATGGGTTGCCACATGGCACCTAGGGATTGGTCATTGGTTTTTTTTGTAAACATTTGTTGGAGTTCGTGAGGTTTGAAATCTAGACCTCCCACTGGGATATGCCTTCATAGGGTTGGGATAGCGAACCCACCGCGTGTGTTCCTGATTATACCAATGGGTGAGTATTGTATTTATGTTGCATTGTGTTTATTACAGACGGGGGTATGGGCTGGGGCCTAGCCCCAACCCTTGGCACACCCATAGAACCATCCACGGGACCATTTTATATGTGTTATATGGTAGACAGGTGGTGAATCTATCCCTATGACATATGTATGTGGTAGAACCATCCACGAGATTTGACTTAGCACTTGGCACAGTGGTAATAAAGGTTCCATCTCGACCCTCGATCCAGTGAGAGCCATGAGACTCGGTCCTAAGTGCTTACGCGCGGGGTTGTTAAATGGTTTTAGACATGGTTTTGGGGCCTTCCCGTTGGGTACTCCATATGAATCAATACTTTGGTTTGGCTGTTAGCATGAGGATTGGACCCAGATCACATGAAGTGCACCATGAATCCAAGAGCTAGCAGGGATAAGGACCAACGCACAACCCTTAGGGGTTGGCGCTTGGCCACATCATAGACATGTGACTCTATTAAGGGGGGGAACGCCTATTCTAGGGGGGATTTATCCCTTTATTTATAAAAAGTGGGTTTTCTACTTTGGTTTATGGATTTTATATTGATTTTAGGTATGTTATTAGAGGATTTTGCCCATTAGTGGGAGATATTGGGCCCTTATTGAGGCCAGATCTTGGGAGGAAGTTGGGAGATGGTTAAAAACTTTGAGCCTATATAAACCAGGCCTTGGTGAGGCCATAGAGATATTAGTGGTGGTTCAGAATAGTTTTATGATGTCGGATTTTTGAGCCAAAGGCCATTGCTATGCAAGGAAACTATTTAGGAGCGCACCTTTGCGGGCCATTTCTGGGAGCCTCGTTCATCCGATTTGGGTGTCGTTAGTTTTGATGGGTTCATGAGATCTATTAGAACATGACCAACTCATTGTAAATATCATGATGTACTTGTAAATTTTCAAACAAAAATAATCAAATCCCACTAAGACAAGGCTCGGAGACGTAGGCGAGATTGTCGAACTTCGTTATCACATTTGTGTTATGGTTTGCTATTGTTTATTGCTTCATTTAAATTATTTATATGTGTATATGGCTATCACATCTCTTCTATACTTCTTATTCTTTCTTTAATCTTCTTAATTGGTTAATCAATACATGCATAATAACTCAACCATAGTCATGTAAAAGATCTTTTCATATCATTGGGTTAACACATAGACACCACCCTTGGTCATAGGTCAGGGTCGTATGTAAAGTGAAAATGAGATAAAGGGCCAACTGGGTTAACACCTGATCACGATATATGGTCACTTGGTGAAATGAAGTGCCTACGGGATAAAAACATAAAACAATCCCTGCACCTTATGTATCTAGTTGTTGGTCACATCAATTTGGTCATATGAAAAACAAAGGGGAGTAACAAATAGCCAGATGCCCGAAGATAAAGAGATCCTTTGTTCCTAATCCCATGGTCCTAGCTTATGGACATGTGAAGGTTATTAATCAGAGAAGTATTGATAATGACTTCAATGAAATTTACTCTAGGAGGATTGAATGATTGCAAGGGTCGGAAGTCCCAAAGGAAAAAGTACCGGAGAACCTAGTTCTAGCCTATGGTCACATAAAGGAAAGATAAAATCACCTGGGGCTTAACTCTGTTTCCTATAGGAAACTCAAGAATAACTGAGGATGCAACGAAAGTATGGGATTGAAATAATGAACTCAATCCATTACTGTGATCGACTCTTAAAATATTGATCAACATATATATGATGACGAATTAGCACTTTCATGATATTATATGAACAATAATAAAGGAACCACAAATGGATATTAAGACCATAGTAACGATCCCATGGCCATTTGAAAATAATGGTTTGAAGGAAGCACATGTTTGCAAAAATTAAAATCCAAAACAAGTAAAATAAATTAGTGATGGGTTAAAATGTTGAAACAATTTGCAAGGGATTTGAATTCTTTAACAAACTATTAATAATAATAATAAAATAGAAGTTATTATTGTTAATTTAAATTAAGAGGTGCAATGGTTCAAACAAAGGGACACAATGCTTCAAATTTACACCAATTGGAAGACTATATAAACGAGAAAGAATGGTGAGAAGAAAGTGTCTTTGTAGTCCATATCAGAATATCAAAAGCAGAAGCAAAGTCCAATAAGAGGAATAGATGATACTTATGAAGTTAGGGTGGAAGGGAGGAGAAAGGAAGGATTCATATCCTTTACTAGCTAAGTGAGTTGGTGCTTCCTAGGGTTGGTTCCCTAAAAACAAGGGGGTTGGTGCTCTAAAAATAAGGGAGTTCATGCTTCCTAGGGTTGGTGCCCTGAAGAAGGGGATTTGTGTCTCCTAGAGTTGGTGCTCTAAAAATCATTGGTGTCCTTCACTATTATTTACCTCATAATTCATGTCAATTATGTTTATATAATTGATTTTACATACAATTCCATTGTTGATCTATTGTGGTAATTAATAAAATATAAAAGTAATTGCTAATTTTTGAAAAAGGGTAATACATATTCACCCACCCCCCTCTCATTATTCCAACAAAATTCTCACTCACTCTCTCTTATTATCTCCCTCTTCCTCTCTCTTTATCCCCCACTCTGCAAATCCTTTATTATTAGGGAAGTGACCAGAGCACTAGTTTGAAAGTGTAGGAGTTGTGGGGACTCTAGGAAGAGGTACGACCATAAGGATCTTAGTTGGTATCGAGTATGGGGAGGGTTTTAGTTGGGTTAGGTATAGAAAATGGCCTAGGGTAGGATGGGTATAGGGAAGAACTAGTGGAGGAAGGTAATTCCTTATATGCATGGAGGGTCAAGAAGAGGGAAAGAGCCAACAAGAGTTGTCTTTTTTTTTATTTTTAATGACATTTTTAGCATGTGCCTCGGTCTTCCCTACCACCTATAATATGTATACAGGATTAATTCCATCCATGAACTAGACCATGGCCTATACCTAGGCCATGACCTATACCTAGGACATGACCTATACCTAGGCCATGACCTATACCTAGGCCATGATCTAGACCTACACTTATACCATGACTTATACAATGGAAATAGCATTTCTCTCTCTCTCTCTCTCTCTCATTTTCTCTCTCTTCCTCTCTCTTTCTCCCCTAAGCACTCTACCTCTATCCCCCACTCTCCCTCACATAAACCATATAGATAAGGTCAAATTATAGACCATATAGATAAGTTCAATATACATACATACATACATACATACATACATACATACATACATACATACATATATATATATATATAATTTCAAAGTGTTAAATATGACAATATAAAACTTTAGACACAATCACAAAATCAAATTTATTAATGATAAGAAATCGTAATCTTTTTCAAAGTACAACCTAATGATTAAAAATCATAATGTTTTTCCAAGTACTACATCCTTAGTCGGTATCAAGTCAATATCATAATTATTAACTAATTAAACCACCATCTGGGTTTAATGAAAATATTCATAATTTGATTGATATAACCATCAATAGGACCAAATTGTGAGATAATTCACACATGAAGAGTATGAAATTGTACTTTGGAAATCTAATGAAGGATTAAAACTTATATAGATTTTCTCATTTGGATCCTGATCCATTTAATGGTCATTTAGTTGATCTTTTTCATTCAAAATATATTCAAATATTGAGAGTTGTGAACCTTGATGATTACACCTACCTAATGGAGACGAAAGGCTCAAATTACCGAAGAAAAAAGAATAATTCGAAGACTGGGAATACTTTTGTAGTTACTGCTAGTGTTACGAATTTTGCAATTGATGTTCATGCAACATCAGTGGTTTCAAAAAGGTCTGTAGATACATTTTACGAAGTTCCTACTCATTCAGTTAAGAGTGCTCCTAAATAAAGGGATAAAAATTTTAATTCTCATGTAAGGAATCAACATCCCACAATGGAGTTTCAACTCATGGTCAAGAACAAATTGAACATAATTATGAATGATTTAATGGGGATTAAACATGATCTTCATGTTCTAAAATGTACCAGATTCCAAGTTGAGGAGAATAATGGAGTTGGAAACATTAATTCATCTTCCTCTAGGCATAATGTCTAAATTAGTGAAGATGAGGAAATGGGTGATTCCTGAATAGACTCAGATCATTATATGTTAGTTGTATCAAGTTTAAGTATTGTGTGTGAGAATTTGATTTAGACATCTTTTGTAATTTTGATAATTCTAGGATTTTAGCCTAATACTTTGTATATCTAATTTTTAATATAAATGACTTATGTTGTTCCTTTAATGATTCATCTCTTAATTGACCAATGTGTGTTTTGTTTATCTAAAGGATATTTACAAGAAATATTCATCTGAAAGATATGTTAGCAAGAGATTTTGTTTATAATTTCTTGGTTTCAATGTTTTTCCTCAAAATTTATTGGTTTCAATGTGCTTAAGCCAATGTGGAATTTCATATTTACACTCATATAGATTTTATACTATGATAAGTTTTTGTAATAAATTTTAAATTCTGTTGAGAAAGAAGAATTTGTAATAAGAATAAACATTTTTTATTTAAAGAAAAAGATAAAACAATTGTTACCCTTTATGCACATCACATATGTTTATGTCTGAAAATGTTAATATAATGTTATATACATGTGTTGTAGCATCCCCGACCATCCATGTCGGGTGATGCTACGCCATAGAACTCTTACGTTCTTTGTGCAGAACATGTTGTAACATACCAAACATCTAACTAAGCTATGCCACATAAAATTTTGAACTGTAGGCAATTAAAATATATACACACAGAACTCTTACAGAAGCATTATATATAAAAAACATAAACATACAAGTACCTCTGTAAAAAAACAGATTCAAATTGAAATAACAGTAAACATATACATGCGGCATATGCAGGAAAAAACCATAAAAATAAACACAGTTATAACCGCACATATGATAACCCATAAAAATAAGCACGTAAATAACAATGCAACATGTAAATTTATCACACAATTGACACTTATATTGGTAAGAATGTCATCAAATGCATGCATACCTTCCATGAACCTCCTAGCCTTAGACCACACTGTTCATCACTCTCAACAGTGAGTCACCCCTGAGCTGGGACTAAACTCCACCCGGGTAAAGAGATTTCTAACTAGGCTAAAGGCTCATAGACAACAGGAAATACTTTGTCTCAGGTTCCAACTCAAAATAACAACATACAGTCCCTCATTCCCCACATGCTTTTCCCATCCAGGAAGTGTGCCCCTTCTCTGCTCAAGAGTCCTTCGACTACCCCACTTCCTTTCTAGGCTTCAACAACATGCCAGACAGGAAGTCTCAGAGAACCATAGTTGCAGTTTATCACCTTCAAGAAATTAATCCCCAACAATTCTCTCATCTAGAGAATTGCTCATGGGCTTGACAACTTGCCTCTTCAATATCCCACGGGCCTGACAACCCGCTTCTTTGGTCCAGCTTCCAAGATAACCAGATACATTGACACAAAATGGTTATGGATACGGGTTCAGGTACAGTCATGAAGATACAAAGGATAGCTCAATGGGTGTGTGCATTCTCATGTATGATTGACTGGATGACTCAATGATGTCAGGAATGATGGGAAGAATCCTCGAAAAATATGGAAAAATGAACTAAGTCCCAAAAATATGTATGCATGTCCCCAAATTGACATGTGCCATGTTGGGAGCTACTTTGGCTCACTTGTACCCAACTTTAGAACTCAGGCTAAAATAATTATCCATAATTTATGATTTAAGAAATATTAATATAATATTCATTTTTTTCTTAAGCTCCCTATATTACCCCTTTTCCTTAACTTTTAGCCCTACCCTTTCCCTAACTAGTGGAGTTTAGTCCCCCGTGTCTTTTATCATGGTCGGTTTCCGCTCAACGATGTATTTTATATTAATTATGAGACATATACAAAATTAGGCGCATTGGACTTTATCATCTAGGCTCTCTGGCCAAATCAAAACATAAGCATCCTAGCTTATAATAAATGACTCACCAGGCTATAAAATGCAACATATACACAAAAGTCTCCCTCGCCTCAAAATCACGCACACTCAAGTTGTTGCATGTGGTATCCAATAATTTGTACACTTCATCATTTTACTGTGCAGTACAAGTGCGCACTATGCCATGAAATGTGCATACAAAATGATATCAAACAACTCACCAACTTAAGTATGTTTTCATGTACATTACAATTGGGTTTGGCTTAGGGATATTACAATCCCCTCCCCTTATTTATGCACTGTCCTCAGTGCATAATGTACCCATATACAAAACAAATTCAAAAATCCTCAAAAATGTGTGGGTATTCTGCCCGCATTTCATCCTCATGCTCTCAAGTAGCGTCTTATCTACTGTACCAGGTCCATTGGACCTTTACAAGCCCTATGGCTCAATTCTAGAGCTGTTTGATTTTTCGGTCCAAAATACGTACCAGATGCACTTGAAAAGCACCTTCTTGCTCCACCTGAATCACATTCCAATCAATAACATGATTAGCATCAGGTATATATTTCTTGAGTAATTATACATGGAATACATTATGAACACACATAGATGTAGACAATGCAATCATACAAGCTACTGGACCAATCCTCTCTAGGATTTCAAACGTCCCACAATAACGAGCTGCCAACTTTGGACAATTTCCCAATTTCAAGGAACTTTTGTTGGCCTTCACTTTCAAGAATACATGTTCACCCACTTTAAATTCCATGTGCATTTTGCCCTTATCATCATAGATTTTCTTTTTGTCTTGGGCAGATTTTAAATTTTGTTTTATTTTTATCATTTGTTTCTCCATTTCCCTGAGCAAATTTGACCCAACCACTGCTCTGTCTACTGGGTTATCCCAACTTACTGGTGTGTTGCACTTTCTGCCATAAAGTTCCTCAAATGGGTTCATCTTTAGAGATGCTTGGTACCCATTTTTATAATCAAATTCTATCAAGTGCAGGTAGTCTTCCCATTTTGATGGTTTATCCATCACATACATCCTTAACATATCCTTAATCACTTGATTCACTCTCTCTGTTTGACCATCTGATTCTGGATGATAAGCTATAATAAAATTCAAGTTTGTTCCAAATCCATTAAATAATCCCTTCCAAAATTTTGA
Organism: Picea engelmannii; assembly: GCA_009831015.1. Classification (NCBI taxonomy): domain Eukaryota; kingdom Viridiplantae; phylum Streptophyta; class Pinopsida; order Pinales; family Pinaceae; genus Picea; species Picea engelmannii. The sequence goes on from ML788628.1 coordinate 698,712, forward strand.
GGCAAATTTGGATCTCTATCAGACACAATTGTCTTGGGTATGCCATGTAATATAGCAATTTCCTTCATATAAACATCAACAATGTTGGTTTCCTTGTGAGTGAGCTTAACTGGAATAAAATGTGTAGCTTTAGTAAGCTTATCCACCACTACCATGATATAATCATCTTGCTTGTTTGTTCTAGGAAGTTTGGTAATGAAATCCATTGTTACAAATTCCCATTTCCACTCAGGAATGGGTAATGGTTGTAGAAAACCAGCTGGGTGTCTATGCTCAGCCATTACCTTTTGACATTCCAAACATCTGGCAATAAAATCAACAACCTCTTTCTTCATGTTTGGCCAATGATATTGGCTCTTGATAATTGCAACAGTTTTCTGATATCCTGGGTGCCTAGCATAAGGCACATTATGCATTTATCTCAGTATCAGATTTTTCAATTCATTAGAATTTGGTACATAAATTCTTCCCTTGTACATGATAATTTCATCATTATCTAGCTTATATTTCTCAATTTTCTGTTGCAAAATACCTTGCTGTAATTTTGCCACTAATTCCTTGTATTGCAAATCTGATTTGGCAACCTTTAAAATCCTATCTTTCAAATTTGATTGGTACATGCTAATGGTTGTAGCATACATTTCATACACTCTTCTGTTGAGTGCATCATCTACTTTGTTCTCTTTCCCCTTGATATGATTTATATTAAAGTCATATTCACTCAAAAATTCTAACCATTTTCTTTGCCTAACATTTAAGGTTGGTTGATCAAATAAATATTTCAGACCATTATGGTCTATTCTTAGATCAAACCTTTTCCCCATGAGGTAGTGTCTCCATTTCCTCAAGGTATGCACTATGGCTACCAACACCAAATCATGAGTGGCATAGTGTCTTTCATGCTGTTTTAACTTCCTTGACTCATAACATATAACAAACCCATTTTGACTGAGGACTCCTCCAATTCCTTCTTTACATGTATCTATGCATATAATGAATTCTTCATTTGGGTCTGCAATCCTTAGTATTGGAGCACTTGTTAATAACTATTTCAAGTGTTGGAAACTCTTTTCACAATCCAATTTCCACTAAAACTTCACACCCTTCTTTTGTAAGGAAGTGATTGGGTGTGAAATATTTGAGAATCCTTCAATAAATCTCTTGTAGTATCCTACAAGGCCCATGAATGATCTAACCTTTGTCACATTCTTTGGCACTGACCATTCTCTAATGGATTCTATGTTCTTAGGATCCACTGCTATCCCATCCTTTGAAATGATATGCCCCAATTAATGAATTTTCTTTTGATAAAATGATCACTTGCTCAATTTGGCATACAACTGATGCTCCCTTAATACTTGCAACACCATTCTCAAATGATGTTCATGTTATTCCTTTGACTTATAACATATAAGAATGTCATCCAAAAATACAATGAAATACTTGTCTAAATATTCTCGGAAAACACCATTCATTAAGCACATGAAAACAGCTGGTGCATTTGACAACCCAAATGGCACCACTTTGAAATCATAATGACCATACCTCATCCTGAAGGCGGTCTAGCTGGCATCTTCCTCTTTAATCCTTACATGATGGTATCCTAAATTGAGATCTATCTTTGAAAATATCTTGGCATCCTTCAATTGATCAAAAAGATCATCAATCCTTGGTAGAAGATACTTGTTCTTAATAGTCACTTTATTCAATTGTCTGAAATCAATGCACAATATTAATGTCCCATATTTCTTATTCACAAACAAGACTGGTGCACCCCAAGGTGACACACTTGGGTGTATATATCCCTTCTTCAAAATTTCTTCAAGTTGCATTTGCAAATCCTTCAACTTTGGTGTACTCATTCTGTAAGGAGTCTTTGACATTGGAGTTGCTCCAGGCATTATATTTATAGAGAAATCAATGCCTCTCTTTGGGGGTAGTCCTAGTACCTCCTTGAATACATATTCAAATTCTTCTAGGAATGCATAATCTTCCAATTGTGGCACCTTGTCTTTAGGTGTCTCTTCCATATGTGCTGCAAATATTTGACATCCTTTCTTGTAACATTTATTTAGCTACAATGCTAAAATTTCTTTGATGGTTACTGCCCTGGGAATTTCCTACACTTTCCTTAGGCTCCCTTCCTCATCCAAGCAAGTAAATGCCTTGTTATGACAGTCTAGGATAGCATGATGTTGGTCCAACCAATCTGTCCCAATTAGACAGTCATAAGAACATAAAGGCAAGATGTTCTAATATTCCCTGGTGTTCAGTCCATTCATGTCCATAAGACATGACTTAACCATCTCATTAACCCTTATTTTGGCTCCTGTAGCCAACTTCACCAACCAAGATTTTCCATGTTTGATTCTTGTAAAATGCAATCTTTCCACCATCTTAGGATCTATATAACTATGACTAGCTCCTGAATCAATTAAAATAGAAATGGTTTGGTTGTTGATCATATACCTTCCACTTCAATCATATGAGACTGATACTCTGCTTGCTTTTTGTCTAGGGATGCATACATCCTTGGCACATTTCTACCCATGTCCTCCACTGTTTCATCTTGTTGTACATTGTGAACAATTCTCACTTTTTCACCTCTGTTAGGACAATCTCTGTACATATGATATCCTTTACAACCCCAACATTGAATAGGTGGTTTCCTTGGCCTTTGACCCCTTGTTTCAATCGCTCTGGGATCTCTAGGAGTTAGTTGTCCCAAAGTATTATTTCTGAAGAATGGTGGCTTAGCGCCCTTCTTCCTTTGATCCATCTTGAATTTATTTTTGTCTTCCCAACCTTTTTGGAAATTTGGCCTTGCTTTCTGTTGATCGTATAGGCATTTATCTCTCCTTATGGTCTCCTCTAATGTCTTGGGATCATCATGTTGTATTTTGTCACTGATGAATGATGGAAATCCACTCAAATACCTTTGAATATTAACTGTCTCATCCATGATGAAAGAGACATACTTCGACAATTCTAAAAACCTTCTCTCATATTCATCTATTGTCATACTCCCAATATTGAGTTCAAAGAACTCTTTCATTTTCTTGTCATAGTATCTTTTAGTCAAGTATTTCTTCTCAAAATACTTCTTTAATTCCATCCAAGTAACACTTTTCTCTTTAATGTGTTGCACCTACACAAGTTGATCCCACCACATGGATTCCTTTCCCTTGAGTTGATAGATAGCAATTCTACCTTTTGCATGAGAAGAATAATTATGCCATTGAAAATACTTGCTCATGCCCAACAACCATGTTTCTACATCTTCATCCTTCTTGTGCTCACCATCAAATGTAGGAGGTTTTATTTTGTTCATTTCTCCTCGCAGTTCATCCACCCCAGACCTCTTATTCTTTCTGACAAGGGATGGACTTGAGATGTTATGTGATTTCTTATTGGAATTCCTCGAGGAGTGATGGTGATGTATACTAACACTTGTTTCTCTTTTTTTCTCATCAGGAGGCCTGGGACTTCCAGGTTTGCTTGAGCCACTCTCCTTATCCAACTTCTTTTCTATTCGGTTCAAGATCTGCATTAAATTCATGTTGAAGTCATCATGTTTCTCCTTGGCTCTCATAACCCTTTCATTATCATCTTTATGGCTTTGGACATCCTTCTGTAAATTTTTAATGGTCTATGCCATATTCATTTTTTCATCCCTTCCTTATCCATGTCCATTGGAGTTTGTTCCTTCAATGCCCAAATGGACATCCATCCCTCTAACCTCATCCTCCTGGTTGTAAGTCCCCTGTGCCTCCTCCATTCCTATGGAATTTGTGTTGGTCTTGATATGATCTAGTTATTGTTAACTCTGCAAAATGTGCAGCCAACAAAACTTTGCCAGGCTAATTGTTTCAACGATTTCATGGAAATACGAACCATTCTGGTTCAACAATATATATATATATATATATATATATATATATATATAAATTCTTTCTTCTGATTTCCTGGAAATTTGAATTCCAAAATCAATTTTTTGGGTGGATAATTATATTCCACTATCCAATACCTTTCCAACACCTACTCCCATGCTCAATTCTGAGTCTCGAGAAAAATTTATGGCTATTTAAAAAAATTCCCTTTAAATTTTCTGTTCATTTTTCAACTTGGCGCAACTCTGCGCTATAATTATGAATTTTTGCACCTACTCATTTTTATTTTTCATAGGATATCAATTGAATTTATTAGTATACATATTATGGACACTCTGTCCAAGTTTCATCTCTTTCTAGGTTCTTGGCTTCTAGTTACACCCTGCTGAAGTTGTAGGCCAAAATACCATATTGTAACTGATATGCTACAGGTACCTTATTTTCCATATTAAACACTTTTAACATGCCTAGAAATTTAATTCATCTCTTGGAATTTATTCTATGGTTCAATATATTTCAATTGACTCCTTCAGTGCCTCAATTGGATTCCGGAGCAGAAAGTTATGGCTCTTTGAAGTTATTTGGGTCTTAAAATTTACTCTTCACTGTTTGTGTTGTAACTTTCTCATAAAAGCTCTATTTGATGAACGGTTTACATCATTAGAAATATCTCTCTGAGCTCTTTTATTTGAGATTCTAAAACATCTATTAATTCCCTCAAAAACATGTTTAAAAAATATGACGTTCAAATGATATAAAACGTCGCAGAAAATCACTGATTTTCTATTGTTGTTCACCCTCCAAACGACTTCACGCACAAAAATTTCAATATGTGCACCCATATTTACCATGTGGAGCAACAAAACAAGGTAAATCGTGATTTGTGCACTTATAACCACTATGAATCACTTCTCTATCACACCAATAACTTGCACGCATTACTTTTATGTCACGTGCCAATGTCCACCACGTGCAGTTTTGGTTCTTGCATTATTAACTATTGTGTGCAGTTTTTATATTGTGCGCTAATATTCCATGCGCATTTCACCCTATTCCTACACCATACCAAATTTTAGTATGTCTCTACTGTGCACAAAACTCTACACACACCACTAACTAAACTATTACGCGACAACATATACCCACATTGCGAGTGCACCAACAAAACTCCTCTGCGTTCTGCCAACACTATGCACACCACGTGCGTCATTATTATGTGTGTGCACACTGTGCAATGCTAAATTTAGTGTGCACTCCTGTACACCAACATTTTTCCACATGGCACCGATATTTAGCGCACACACCTTCACACTAACATTTTTTCTGCATGGCACCAAAATTTAGCGCACACACCTGCACACTAACATTTTTCTGCGCGACACCAAAATTTAGTGCGCACACCCGTACACTAGCATTTTTCCACGTGACACCAAAATTTAGCGCGTGCTCGAGCACACAAATATCTTGTTGCATAGTGCTGAATTTTACCTATCACAAGATTTTCACTGCGCATCATGTATTTTTAGTGCGCTCACCTGTGCACATTCATTTTTGTGTGCATCAATTCCTTGTGAATTCCAGAGTAGAAATTGGGGCTTTTGCTTAAATTGTTCCCCAATTTACCATATACATTCTGAAACCATGAAATTTTTTCAATTTCCCCCCGATAACATCAATTTGACCTAAGCAACAAAAAATTGTTGTAAGTTGACATTTCTAGAATGAATTTATCCAAAATCAATTCGCGAATTGAGAAATTTAACCACTAAACTCGCTCCATCTGTCATGGCTTCACTGTAACTTCAAATTCGACCCATTCTAGATCTGAATTTGTTATAATGGATATTAAATCGGGAATATCTCCCCACATGGTCGAATTTCTCAATTTTCCCATGAATTTAACAACAAAAATTGGGACTTTTCCCCATTCCACGTTGTTGTTTCTAAAATTTATCATGGACATTCTGCAACTCGAAATTTGGCCACTTCAAAGTAAATTCTCTGTGAAATTTCACTTCAACTCAACTTGTTCGGCCCATCCAGGCTCAATGTTGAAAACTGAAGCTCTGATACCTGTAACGTCCCCGACCATCCAGTCCAGGTAACACTACGCAAGAGAACTCTTATGTTCTCTCTGCAAAACATACTGTAACATACCCAACATCTAACTGATCTATGCCACATAAATTTTTCAAACTGTATGCAATTAAAATATATACACATAGAACTCTTGCGGAAGCATTATATATATAAAACGTAAACATAAAAATACCTTTGTAAATACATAGATTCACACTGAACTAACAATAAACATATACATGCAACATATACAGGAAATACCCATAAAAATAAACACAATTATAACCACACATATGATAACCCATACAAATAAGAACATAAATAACAATGTAGCATGTAAATTTATCACACAATTGGCGCTTATCTTGGTAAGAATGTCACCAATTGTGTGCAAGCCTTTCATGAACCTCCCATCCTTAGACCACAGTGTTCATCACTCTCAACAGTGATTCACCCCCGAGTTGGGACTAAACTCCACCTGAGTAAAGGGATTCCTAACCAGGCTAAAGGATCATAAACAATAGGAAAGAATCTGTCTCATGTGCCAACTCAAACTAACAACCTATAGTCCCTCATTCCCCGCATGCCTGTACCACCCAAGAAGTGTGCCCCTTCTCTGCTCAACAGTCCTTCAGTTGCCCCACTTCTTTTCCAGGCTTTAGCAACAGGTCGGATAGGAAGTCTTAGAGCATTGTCGCTACAGTTCAACACCTTTGGGAAATCGAAACCCAACAATTCTCTCAGCCAGATAATTTCTCACGGGCCTGTCAACCCATCTCTTCAATATCCCATGGGCCTACAACCCGCTTCTTTAGTCCATCTCCCAAGCTAACCAGATACAATGACACAAAATGGTTATGGATACAGGTTCAGGTACAGTCATGAAGATACAAAGGATAGCTCAATGGGTGTGTGCATGCTCATGGATGATTGACTGTATGACTCAATGATGGCAAGAATGATGGGAAGAATCCTTAAAAAATATGGGAAAATGAACTAAGTCCCAACAATATGTATGCATGTCCCCAACTTGACACTTGTCATGTTGGTAGCTACTTTGTCCCACTTGTAGCCAACTTTAGAACTTAAGATAAAATAGTTATCCATACTTTATGATTTAAGAAATATTAATATAATATTCCTTTTTGGCTTAAGCTCCCTAGATTATCCCTTTTCCTTAACTTTTAGCCCTACCCTTTCCTTAACTAGTGGAGTTTATTCCCCCATTTCTTTTATCGTGGTCGGTCTGCACAACGATGTATTTTATATTAATTATGAGACATATACAAAAATAGGCACACTAGCCTTTAACATCTAGGCTCTCTAGCCTAATCAAAACATAAGCAGCATAGCTTATAATAATTGGCTCACCAGTCTATAAAACACAACATATACACAAAAGGCTCTCTCGCCCCAAAATCACACACACTCAAGTTGTTGCGCGTGGTAATTATGAATGTGTACACCATCATTTTACTGCGCAGTACAAGAACGCACTATGCCATGAAATGTGCATACAAAATGATATCAAATAGCTCACCAGATTAAGTATGTTTTCATTTACATTACAATTGGGTTCAACCTAGGGATATTACATGTGTGAAATAAAAAATGACACCTTCTGCAAGTTGAACCTCTCAGTTTGGCTCAAAATTGGCATTAGGGCGTGCATTTCACTCTGAGGAAATTTTGCATTCACATTTACATGATATTCCGGATCTAGTTGCATGAAAGCAGCCTCTCATGTTCTTTAATTGCACTTTAAATTACATATGTAAATTTACAATGTATCTAACTCCATAGTACAACCTTCAAATAATTTTTTAAGCTACAAGGAAGCTTTGGCATGCATTTTAATGTTGTCACTAATTAGTACAGGTTCAACCTTGCAAATTACAAACTATTGTTTCACAATAGACTATTTTATGACTGAAAATGAAAAACTGACCTTGGTTTCCCTCATAACCCAACATCCTATGATTCATCATATTGTTGTGAATTTGTGTACATAGAATTCATCCTTTTTGGAGTGTAAATGAACTACTAATTGTACAAACATGTTATAAATATTAGAATGATCATTTGTTGAGGAATCAAGATTTTCTAGGATAATTCTTACAGTTGTCAATGATACATTCATTGCTTTAATCCAATGTTTTTTTTAAAGCGGAATTTCATCAATTTGGCTAAATTTTATTTGTTTTGAAGAAATTTAGGCTACAAATTTTCACATTTTCATTAAAAGATAAAAAAACTTCTAACATAATTTATTATTATAGTTATACATACACTTATATTTTTCACTTAAATATAAACATTTTCCATGAAAATATAATAGGTTTTCCTAAAAAAATTTCCAAATCAATGATTATGCATCCCAATTTTTGGGGAGATGTTCACTACATATGGATGAATACTTAATAACAACTACTCTTGGGAAAACCATGAATTTTCAATTGAAGTTGTGTAACTTTATGTAGGGAAAGAAAATGTTTTTAATACTTTACTTGTATTATTTGTTTTACTTCTTTCAACATCTAGGTGGTATACCATGTTGTATATTAGTGTGTAGAATTTTTTCCTGTATGTATTTCTAAAGATATTTTCCATTGCCATTTCTTCTTGTTGTAAGTTGTTGTTAATTATTGTCGAAGATGCACATGTGACACTAATGGAATGGTGTTGTTGCCAAATTTTAAAGTTAGTAACAAGAATTAAATTGGTTATATTGGTTATCACCTAAGATATATATATATATATATATATATATATATATATATATATCAACAAATAGTTTGATAAGTTATGACTTATGTGTTTTGAAAGAAGAAACATTGATTTGATCCCTAAGTTTAATTACCCTAGTTGTTTTCAATCTACCTTCTATTTTTAATAGTAATTAAAGGCCTTATTGCAGCCTTGTTGGATGCAAAATAAAGTGGGTCAAAAATGGTACTAGGGCATGCATTTTACTCTGAGGCAGTTTTTCATTCACATTTACATGATATCCCAAATATAGCTACATGAAAGAAACATCTCATGTTCTTCAATTGCACTTTAAATGACACATGTAAATTTACAATGTATTTAAATCCATATTACAACCTTTACAACAATTTTTGATCTACAAGGAAGCTTGGGCGTGCATTTTAATGTTGTCACTTAGTACAGGTTCAACCTTGCAAATTACAAAGTATTTTTTTCTTAAAAGAGTCTTTTATGACTGAACATGAAAAAATGACCTTGGTTTCCCTCATAACCCAGTATCCTATTATTCATCAGAATGTCGTGAACCAATGTGCATAGAAAAAATCATGTTTGGAGTGTAAATGTGTTGCTAATAGTAAAAACATGTTATAAATATTGGAATGATCAATTTCCAACTTAAATCCTAAATTATGGAGCCATATCCAACTTTGGGCGTGTGATTTAATATAGCCAACTTTAACAATTTGGCCCTTTGGTTTTACAATTCAATTTTTATCCTTTATGCACACTAGGTAGGTTTATGTATGAAAATGTCAATATAAGTTTATAGACATGTGTAAAATCTCCAACTACAAATTATGCAAGTTGAACCACAAAATGTGGCACAAAATTGAGAATAGGGCGTGCATTTGAAGTTGAGGTAGTTTTACATTCAAATTTACATGAAATCCCAATTTTGTGCATGAAAGCAACCTCTCTTGATATTTAATTGAACTTTATATGCATAGGTAAATTTACTATTTATGTAACTCAATCTTAAAACTTATAAAACAAATTTCGGAGCTACATGGAAGCTTGGGTGTGCATTTTCATTTAGCCACATAGTACAATTTATACCTTACAAATTACAAGGAAAACTTTACCTCTTTTGCATAGCTACTCTTTTTAAACTTGAAATTGAAAAATAAACAACATGAACAAGTCTACTATGATAAACCATGCCCCCAACAACTTGCACAACTTAAATCTAAGGTATAATACAACATTAGGTTACTTTTTAAAAATAGTTTGTGCATTTAGATGATTTTACTAGGCATTTTTTGCCTATTTTTGCACAAAAAAGTGCAAAACTGACCCAGGTTTCTCTCCTAACCCAACATCCTTTGATTCATAAAAATTCCATCAATATTTGTGCATAGAAATATTGTAATCATTAATTTATTGCGCAAACAGGTTATACATATTGTAATCATCATTTTACAACTTAAATCCTAAATTATGGATCTCTATCCAACTTTGGGCATGCAATTTAATATAGCCAACTTTAAGAATTTTTCCCTTTGGTTTTATAATGCAATTCTTAGCCTTTATGGACACTAGGTACGTTTATGTCTGAAAATGCCAATATAAGTTTATAGAGAGGTGTAAAATCACAAATTACATCTTATGCAAGTTGAACCACAAAAGTTGGCTCAAAATTGAGACAAGGGTGTGCGTTTGAGGCTGAGGAAGTTTTGCATTCAAATTTACATGAAAATTGATTTCTAGGTGCATGAAAGAAACCGCTCTTGTTCTTCAATTGAACTTTAGATGAATAGGTAAATTTACCATTTATGTAACTCCATCATAAAACTTATTAAACAAATTTTGGAGCTACATGGAAGCTTGGGCGTGCATTTTCATTTAGTCACTTAGTACAGTTTATACCTTGCAAATTACAAGGAAAACTTTTTCTCTTTTGCACAACCACCCTCTTTAAACTTGCAATCACAAAATTAACAACATGAACAAGTCTACTATGATAAACCACACCCCAAACAACTTGCACAACTCAAATCTAAGATATAATACAACCTTGGGTTACTTTTTACAAACATGTTGTGCATTCTGAGGGTTTCACTAGGCATCTCTTGCCTATTTTTCCATAGAAGAGTCTTTTATGATCTTAATTCAAAATTCACCATGGTTTCTCTCATAATCCACCATCATCTGATTCATCAAAATTTCATGAATCTTTGTGCACATAAATCATTCCTTTTGGAGTGTAAATGCACTACTAATTGTATAAACAGGTTATACATATTGTAATCATCAATTTTCAATTTAAATCCTAAATTATGGAGCCATATCCAAGTTTGGGTGTGCAATTTAATATAGTCAACTTTAACAAATTGTTGTAACTTTGGTTTTAGAATACAATTCTTATCTTTTATGCACACCAGATAGGTTTATGTTTGAAAATGCCAATATAAGTTTATAGACAAGTGTAAAATCACAAACTACAACATATTCAAGTTGAACCACTAAATTTGGGTCAAAATTGAGAGTAGGGTGTGCATTCAAGGATGCGACAGTTTTGCATTCAAGATTACATGAAATCCCAATTCTAGGTGCATTAAATAAACATCTCTTGTTCTTCAATTGAACTTTATATACATAGGTAAATTCACCATTTATGTAACTCCATATTAAAACTTATAAAACAAAATTTGGATCTATAGGGAAGCATGGGCTTGCATTTCCATTTGTCACTTAGTATCGTTTAGACCTTACAAACTACAAGGCAAACTTTGCCTCTTTTGCACAACCACCCTTTTTAAACTTGTAATTCTGAAATAAACAACACAAACATGTCTACTATGATAAACCACATCCCCAACAACTTGAACAACTCAAATCTAAGGTATAATACAACATTGGGCAGGTTTGGGAAAAAACAATAGAGCAAAACTCTATGCCCTCTGGATCCTAATTAAGGTTGCAGTGGACAGACAGGTTAAGAGCTTATAGATATTTGGTGACTCCAAACTTCTGATGGACTAGGCAAATGGTAAAAGTAACATTTTTAACTTGGAGCTAGGGCCTATTTTAAATAGGATTATGGAAAAGAAAATAGTTTTTGAAAAGGTGTATTTTGCTCATGTCTACTTGTAGATTGATGGGGTTTATGAACAACATTATGGCATCTCTATACAAATAAAGTGAAGATGATGAAACCCTTGATGAATTTGTTGTGAGTATCTAGAAAGATTGGATATTGATGTTGCTTACATAAATGAACTAGTATGATGATAATAAAAAATTAGATGATCCCTTAGAAGCTATGAAGGCATACAACATCTTGAAGAATCAAGGCACATTGAGATTTGATAAGTTGCATATGGACATAAAAACAAAATGCAAGGAAAGATCCAAAATATGAAGAGTTGATCATAGAACCTATGACTCTCTTGGTTATGCATTCCAATTAATTGGAAGAAAAAGAAAATTGAGAAATAAATATATAATGTTGGTACTTGAATATGTTGATATAATACTTTGTGAGTTCACCATATGAGTTGATTGTATGAAGTGACTCGTTATGTCAAAGGATATTGATGAAGATGATTTTTCCAAAAGGAGCCTGCAGATAAAGAACAAGGATCTGATAAAATTTTCATGGAGAAGCACAAGCTTAGGGGGAGCCGAAGAAAAGACAAGAAGGTTGTTAGTTGTTAAGCATAAAATGAACATTACAGTGTAAGGGGGAGTTGTAGAAAGAGAGAATGGTGCTAGTCATAGAGCAGAGAATAAATATTAAGTGAAAGGGGGGTAAAATCTCTTTGCCATTTATGTCAAAGGGGGAGAGTAAAGAGTATAAGGAGAAACTGCAAACTTGGAGAGCATTAGAAATGACTAAGTGTTGCCATCAATGACAAAGGGGAGGATTGTTGGGAAAAAAAAATTCATTGATGTCAATTTTTTTTTATGTTTGAAGCTTTAAATTTACATCATTAAAGTGTCAATGGATTACAACAATGATTTGGTTGTGTTCTACTAGATCTCAAGAACCCATCAAAACTAATGGGACCCAAATCAGATGAACGAAGCTCTTAGAAACGGCCTGCAAAGGTGCGCTCCCCAATAGCTTCCCTGCATAAAAATGGATTTGCCTCTACATTTATTCAACATTTCTCCACTCTGAATGTTCTCCCATGGCTCCAAGAAGCCCTGGTTTATATAGGCCTGAAGTTCGTAACCATCTCCCAACTTCCCCCCAAGATATGGCCTAAAAAAGTGTTAAGCCCTAATATTGGCTCATTACCACTTAATTGGGGCATATTAGATTAGTAATTTTATTTTATTTATGTCGGATTAGGCCATTAGTTGTGATTTAGATTAGTAATGTTATTTTATTTATGTCGGCTTTAGGCCATTAAAACCTCCTAGTCTCCTATATATACCAAGGAGACATTTTCATTTTGAATCATCTTGTACT